>JAQJVL010008808.1:0-18346 GCA_035578905.1 Stictocephala bisonia
TTAGGTGTACTGTGTACTGTTATCGACCATAAGCCTCTGGTTAAATAATTTAGGCTTGTAGAACTAATCAGTTTATTTTTTGTTGACAGATTGCTAATTCTCAAAATAGAGTGTACTTGAACGGGTCGTCACTTATGTTGAACATCAGTGACCCTGCATTTGATGATCTCAGTGAGAAACTTAAAAGTAAGAAGTAGCATAATTGCATTCTCTAAATAGTTATACTTTAGTCAGTGCCTCAAGACTGCAGATGCACAGTGTCTGGATACAGAACATTCTATGGACAGTAAGGAACAGTAGTATCCGGGATTTCTACTTTGTCTTATTACTTCATTAAAACGGTGCCAAGCAATGTATGAAGTGTTTCTCCTTTACAGGTTAAAGAAAGATTATGTTATTCTTAATGTTGTTTAGTATTACTTTATCAATATGCATTTGTCCTGTTTTTGTTACACTAATTTTATTGGGAAATAGTTAAGTAACACTTATATATTTTTATTTGTTAATAAACTATACTGGTTAACTAATTGTGAAACAGAATATCATTTTGTAAACCACCATTGTGAATTCATTATATTTTCCGTTTAGCAAATATATAAAATTATTATTGAAAATGTTAGAGTCTAATTGAATCTTTTCCAAGTAAAATACAAAATATTGTTTTGGGTTATACAAATTATCATGGGATATTAAATTGTTTTTGGTAAAATTTCTTTAAGAGTCCTACCAACCTTACTTATACACTGTAAGTGAACTAAGTTGTGCTTCATTAAATTGTAGTACGGAGTAGTTTCTTTAACCAACGAATTTCAAAATAGTTTTCTATTATTGCTTTATCTCCAAATTATTGAAACAAATTTTTATTTCTAAAATTGTAATTTATTAATTCAATATATATATTTTAAAACATTTTAATGACTGTTCATTACAATGCTAGTTTTAATATGAATGTGATTTATCAAAGGAATGTATCAAAATAATACTGTACACAGTTTTCAATTCATTATAAGCTATTACAATCATATAAAACGTATGAATAAAGGGGGCAAAAAGCATAAAAACATTGTAGTTGTTCACTGATAAAAACACTATCATTTCCATTCTTGAGTGGCAATCAGAAAGTAGTTTGTAATTTTAAAAAATAGATTTTTATTGATAAATACTCTCCAGTTGTAGTTTTGGACCAGCAGAGATCAGTAGAAATCTGAAAAATAAAAATTGCCATGCCATTGAGTAGCATTTCCATTCTTGGCATTCAGAAAGTATACAACTAAAAAAAATAGATTTTTGTTGATAAATACTCTCCAGTTGTAGTTTTGGACCAGCAGAGATCAGTAGAAATCTGAAAAATAAAAATTGCCCTGCCATTGAGTAGCATTTTTATTCTTGATTGGCATTCAGAAAGTAGTTTACAATTACAAAAAAATATATATTTGTTGATAAATACTCTCCAGCTGTAGTTTTAGACCAGCAGAGATCAGTAGAAATCTGAAAAAGATAATGAAATAAAAACTTGCTCTGCCATTGAGAAAGGATTTTTTAACAACTAATGTCAACAGTAGTAACTTAAATGGAACTTTCAAGTTGTTTCTTGAGACTAAGGGCTATACATAAATATCGTATGGTTTGTTGTTAGCTACCATTTCTTACTTTTAAAAAGCTGTAATGTATTTTTGAATAAAGATCCAAGTGTCATGATGGCATATTAAATTAATAAAAATTTTAAGTGATCTCCTGTCACTAAGCTTAGTTCAATCTGGACTATGGATTTTGGGCTCGGCAAGAGTGCAATCAGTAATTGGAAAAGGAAAATAGCAGGAATAGAGGCCTAATGTGTTAGTTAATTTGCAGTTAAAACATTAAAAGAAAGAAAAAAATATCAAAGAAAGTGAATTCAGTGAAGTGAGTGAGGGACTGTACAGATTATTTTGTCAAGCTAAAGGAAAAGGAACCCCATTTCAGGCCCCATTCTACAGAAGAAAGCGAAGAATTCATTGAACTGTTTAAAACTGCTCGGAAGATGAGCCATATTTTGTGAAGTTGATTGAAAGTGAAGGTTTGACAGGGGAGCAGATTTGCAATTGCGATGAAACACAATTGAATTTTAGACTTTTGCTAGACAAAAGCCTTTTACTTCAAAGCATGAAAAGTCTACTCCTAGGTACAAGAGAAGCAAGTAACGTGTTACCTTCTTGGACTGCAGTAATGCAACAGAGGAGGATAAGCTAAATCTATGCCTTATCGGCAAAGTTAAAAAACCAATTGCCTTTTAATATGTTAATGTAACCAGTCTTCCAGTGAAGTATAAAAGCTAGCCAAATGCATGGATGAATGAAGGCAATCTTTAACAAGTGGTTTTACGATCAATTCGTACCTGCAGTTGAAAGTCATGTGAAACTGAACAATCTCTCAAGAAAACAATTCTTATCTTAGATAATGCTTCTTTACATCCAGACATTGATGAGTTATATAGTGGTGATATAAAAACCATGTTCCTGCTTCCCATCTTGCACTCTGCCAGCCTATGGTTTTCATTGATTCAACACTGCATTGAATCACATTGATGCATTTTGTGCATCACACACTTCTACTAATATTGCCTGGGTAGATATCTTTATTCTTTTCTATGTTTATTTTAGTACTAAAAACATTCAATATGTGCAAATAAATACCAGAATTTCACTCATAATTAATTTGAAAAAACTATGATAACATTTGATTGATAACTATCATCTAGAGGTTGAGATGTTACATTGAAACCCCATGATTGCAAGTTGAAATAAAAATTGTTGTTATATTTTAACCTAAATATTTTTAATTAAATGTTTAAAGGTATATTACAATAGCAAACAAATGAGAAAACAGTGGAAATATTCATCAAACATACATAGGATGTAGTCTTGACTAAGTTGGCCACAAGTGATTGTTGTAACAATTATATGTTCATTATAGATAACATCTACCAAGCTAGTCCACCTCGAATGTCTTTAAATGCCAAATGGCCCTTGCTTTATTTCACTATTTGATAAGTTTAAATATGTTTTGTCTGCTTGTACATTTGTTCAGTTTTCATCAGTGTTTCTTCTTGATTAGAGGGAGAACACCTGGTGTTCTCTTTTAAGAGTATGTACATACATATCTATTGCAGTTTCCAGCAACTATTAGGTCCAAGGCCTGTCCACCATCTTCTATCTCCCCATCTTTTCTCTTACACCAATCTCACCTGTTCATCTCCACTTATCTCAACACCTTCCTTTACCTCATGAGTCATTAATCCTCTGTCTTCCTCTCGGTTTCATTCCCTCCATTTCCATCTCATGAGCTATTCTTGGTACCTTAAATTCTCCTCATCCTTTTCACATATTCAAATCACCTCTCAGTCAATCCCTCTTATATCTATCCATAATGGCTCCTCACAGCTCTTCTTCTGAATACTCAGTGCCTTATTCTATCTCTTCTCGTCACTCCCACATACTCCTTAAAAATCTCATATCGCAAGCCTGTATTCTATTTTTATTCCTCTGTCTCACATCCTGTGCCCCAAAATCAATACAGCAATATATGTACTGTACATATTTTTTTTTTTTTTCAAAATCTTATGTTTCAGTGGAATATCCCTATTCCTTATCAGGCTTCTAACTGCCTTCATAACCTCCATGCCAGACCACCTCAGTCATTTATTTCTTTAAATCCTGCCATTCTCTCACATTACATTACCAGAATGCTTAAATTTCTATCATTTTTATTTCTTTCTTCTTCTAACTTTAGCCCCTCCTTTTTTCTCACCACTGTTCATGTTGTTATCATAAACTCACCTTTTTTCACACTAAACCTAATTCCAAATTGTGTTTTGACCCCTACTCATGTGTCCAGCTGCATCTGTAACTCTTCTTCTCTGTTCCTCCAAACCATCAGGTAAATGGCAAACACTACCACTTCATTTTTCTCTTTTACCATTTGTGCTTGCCTATCCCTTCCATCACCTCATCCAACACAATTATGAATAAAGCAGTGAATGTGCAGTGCCTTGCCTTAATCCATTTTCTGTTTCAGCCATCCAGATCTTCCTTCCCCCACTCTCACACAGTTCTCACTATTCTCATTCATTTCTTTAACTTTCGTTATGCTTCTCTAAACTCTTTCTTATCCAGGACTTTTCACACTTCTTTCTTGTTCTCAAGTAGGAAAGCCAACATCAAGTTCTTGTCATACTCATATTACTTCTCCTGTACTTGTTTTACATCAAATATCAGCATCGGCATGCTATCTCTAAATCTATGCCGTTTTTCCCTAAACTCTTCTCTCTTGAATCCTTCCTTCCAGAATCTTCTCGTGTAGTTTTTCAAATTGACAGATCAGTGATACTTCAGAGCATTCACCTTTGTTTTTCACCTTAAAAATCAGCACTAAAATGGTCTTTATCAAATTTTCTTGACATTATAACTTTCCCAGCTACCATTGTGGTAGCTGGGAAAGTTATAATGTCAAGAAAATTGAGAGAAGATTGTCTTCTCCATAGTCACTTCATCAATCCCTGCAGATGTTGCCCTCAACATTCTCTTTAAGGTACTTCTACATCTTTCCATGTCAAGTCTCTTCTACACTTACTTCCCTCTATTCTTCACATGCATGTCATCCACCTCCTTACCTGAATTAAACAACATCTCAACATATTCTCTCCATAACTCTTAATTTCTCTTTACTCTCAATTTCAATTCCATCGTCATCCTTAATTTTTTCAACTTTTTCACTAAATAAATTTCTACAGTAGAGTCTCGCTATTCCGGACCAATTGGGACCGAACCATGTTCTGTAGTGGGAAGTTCGGAATAGGCGAATTAATGTAAAATAAAAGCATATTGACTGGATAAAAGCATAAACATCTGCAAAGTTGAAGCAGATACAATGGATGGTCAAGGTTTACGCCCTCTCGCCCAATTTCGAATATCCTTTAAAAACATCTGACCCAATACTAAATAGGCCTTCATGTGTCTTGTTATCTTTCTGTTCTAAATCCATACGTATATCTATACTGAATCTTGATTCGTAACAAGTGATGATTCATTTTGGTTCCTGTTAATTCTTTGTCAAATCACAAATTTCAGTATTGATATTTCAAAGAGAAAATACCATTAAATATTTTGTAGCCTTATAAACAATCTAGGAAGGAATAATATAATGGAAAATCAAACAACAAATTGAATATCCATTTTTTGTACTTAAGTGTCAACTTGATACAGTTTAGTACTGATCGACCCGAATGCACAGATTAGTAAAAGTTGGAAGAGGAGGGCAGTGACATTTGATGACTAACTTTGACAGAATGGCCAAGGACGACGATAATGACCACCAGGATTATGGAGAAGAAGATTTTGTGGCAATGGCGCAGGGCACACAAGGTGAGATTCATTCGGATGAAAGTGATGAAGAAGACGTGAATGCTCAAACCGACATCATATCTCATGCAGATATAGCAAATGCGTAGTCGAGACCTTGCCTTACGAACAACATTCATCAACTTTATATTCATGTGGCGATGGCGGAATATTGCATTTTCAAGTAGATTTAGTGCTCTCCGTCAGAAAAAAATTGTTGACTTTACTTGTTAAGTGTGTACTCATTTAGTTATTTTGTGCATTCATATCATAGTACGGTGTAATTAGACCTAAACCTCAACATCCAAAGTAAAAGTTTTCCTCCAACACCAAATTGCTCTACATAGTCCCCTCATTCTATGGTAAAAAGTTACACCATTTTGAGCGTCGGGTTTGGGGGTGAGGGGGGGGAATTTGAAAAATCACTAGTTTTTTAGCTTTTCGTAAATATTTCAAAAACTAAGCGGTTTATCCTAAACATTGTTATATACAAAAATGTTCTACGTTAAATTTTAAATAAGAATGGTCCTTTTCATAATCACTCTAAATTGTACGGTTCAAGAGTTACAGACGGTGTAAATGTTAACTTTTTCGTAATTTTGATAATTTTTTTAAAAAATAAGCTTCGTAAAAGAATGTTGCTATTTCAGTGGCCAGTGGTATGTTAGTGATAAGCCCTTGAAGGAACGACAACCTCACCACCTTATCAAGGGGCACTCTTTTTTAAGGGAAAAGAGGCTTCCACAGGCCTAGGCCATATAAACCTGTGGTACGGAGAAACCCACCCTGAACTTTCTACGAACATTGCAACATAAATTCACTTCTTAAGCATAAATATCTTTCAAATTTGGAATGTTCAATGTCTTTATTAACTTCACTCATCCTCCAGCACATTATCCTCCTCCTCTAGCTCGTCGTCTAAGATGTTATTATTGTCCATGTTATCACATGCTTGGCCTGAGCAATTGCTGCATATGCTAGTGCAGTTTAGACCACTCCTGCATTCACAATTACGAACGCATTCATCTTTGCAAGTACACATTATAAGGGACAGTAATTCCTGGGGGGCTGCAGGACGTGCTGTTGTAATTGGTGTCAGGTGGTCGCCAATCTTCTTCCAACCCCACTCGAGTGGATCCTTATCTTCATTCAGCTACTGTTGTACCTGGTGGTAGGTCCTAAATGAATGCTGTCTGGACGCTCCTGAAGTGGGGAGTAGTGCATCCAACTTCAGTAATGCATGTATAGGCTGCTTTGCAATCGCTTTCAAGTAGGACTGGTAGCGGAGACAATCTAGATCTTCAGTGTTCTTGGCTCCAAACATTGCAAGTAGGAAGTAATTTCCTGCATCAGCCACTGCACTGGGGTCGGCTTTGGGGTTGTTGAAGACCAGAAGTTTTTCACGAAGAACGTTGTTGGCTTGAACTTTCCTATAAGGTGCAATTTTTCCCTTCTTATAGACAGCAGACACAGTGTCACATCCTGTGAAGGCGTATGTAACCAGAAGTACATCTTTCATATCCCCAATGCCTTGCTGAATGTCAGAAATAATGTACACTTTTTCCTGGTGATTTCCTTTTTTAGGTACGACCATTTTCAGTTTATTCCCTGAAGGTGCGTGGACAGTCAACAGTACTAATAAGTCCGTGTCATCATCAATAACACACGTTTGAACATCTTTCTTCGCTTCATCAATAGCTGTTAAGACTACTAATAGGTCAGCATCACCCGATGCTTGAAGAACTGTGCAACCACATTGTTGCAAGTGCGATGAAAGGAGGGTTATTAGACCCATCTTGTTTTTAGCACTAGCTAAAAATTCATTTTGATTTATGTTGACATGGATTGAGTCTTCTACTTTGACCACAATGTTGGAACGTGATCTTCGTAGGTGTTCTTGATCCTTTGTGTTACTTCGTTCGTAACCATCAAAAACAACAGTCGCTTTTTATAATGAGTACATACGTAATCACTATATTGCTCGCAAATCTGTTTAAATGTAGCAGGCTGTTGCCAGACAACACGATGAACGAGGTGGCCTCCGTCAATTATATAGGACACTTTCACTGGGTCATCGATGTTTGATGATTCTTTTGAATCTGAAACCAAAACCGTCACCATTGATGATTTTTTCCCCTTCCTCATCAAGCCAGATTCGTCAAACAGTGATGGAGGATATGCACAGAGATCAAACTGAAAAATTTCCTCTAATCTCTTATCACTCCTTACTGTACACACCATCCGATGTAAGAGAGTGTTAGGATTTACACATACCATGTCGTTGTTAATTTTCACCGACTTCGTTATAGAGGCTAGAGACTTGACAGCAAACTTTCTTTTCATGTGTATTTCTTTAAATGTTTTGTTTTCAATAGCTTTGATGGATATGGCTCCTATTTCAAATGCTTTATCGCAGTTTACAGTTTCATCACCTATAATCCCTGTTGACAAGGAAGAGAGTTCAGGTGATTTAGAGAACGGATTATGTTCTTCAATCCAAGAAATGAAGGTTTGCAAGTCCTTACTGTTTCTTTTTTGCCTTGCATCTCGTAGCTCCACGTGCTGCTCTGAAGAGAGGCTGCGAACACCTGCAAACTCTTCCATTGCTTCGCACACCCGAGAACAAGTCGGCATGGAATTGATCCAAGTGGCAATAGTTGTCGCTGTGATTCCTCTACCTCCAGTCAATCCACCAATGCTTTTTAAGGACCTCATCAAAACCTGTTCTATGGTCATATCACTCCATACTCCAGACCAAAACTTTTCAGTTCGTCGGATGGTGAAATAACCACAATTAACAAATAAATCGTTTTCTTGGTGCAATGTGTTGAGAAGTTCCAGCGAGTCTTGTAGGTAAACGTGTGCAGATTTAGCGTAGTTAAAGTGACCAGATGCATGGAAAATGGGAAGCATTTGATGGACACAATGAAGGTGAAGGAGAAAGTCCCCACTCCTCTCTGCTCTTATAAACATTCGAACGATTTCAACCATTTCTTCGAAATCGTTCACATACTGTGGATTCATATGAACTGAATCCACAGTTTTTGTGTTCGTCCAGATTCATTTGAACGCCTAAGCTGGTTTTCTAAATTGTCTACAAAGCTCTTTACCACGGTTGACTGTGCAATCTCTTCAGGAGAGGCATTTCCAAGCTTGAAATTGGAATAGACATTATTAAGCTCATCTTTATTCACACTTATGAGAGTTTCATTATTTTTCAAAAATACAGTCATCAGTGCTTCTTCGACTAGGCAGAGAGTACGAATGACCCGAGAGTAAGCTTTACCGTTCATCATTTGTTGAACACTGTTTTTAGCATACACAGTACTATACAGCTCCTCCAAACCACTACCTGCCATGATGAATCCAATAGCTGACAAAAAGGACATCAACAAATGAAATCCTCCTAGTCTAATGAAAAGTGACTTCAACGGGCTGTCATGAGATGCTGCGGCTACTATTTCACGAGCTTTAGCATACAATGGCTGATCAAAAGTCACCATTGTTATCGTTTGACCATTGCTAGCCCCTTGTTTGGCAGCTTGAAGAAGAGCTGTATAAATTGTTGATGGATTTGAAGGAGCTAAGTTGATAAATGGAAGAGGGACTACAGCCGAAGTTTGGAACTGTTCCTTCGCATAAAGCTTTTCCATGCAGCCATTCCAACCAGGTTTACATTCTTCTGGACCTTCTAACCAGGTGCCACTCAACCAAAACATATTAAGTGTTCGTCAATTTTTGTATGAAAGTGATGGTTTGTCTTCTAGGGAAGCAAGGTTTGTAGCGACTATTTTAGAATATCCAGATGTAGCCGGGGCTTTGTAAGTTTGCAAGTCAAACAGGCCTTTGTTTTCAACAGCTTGAGCAGCAACATTCTTTCGAGGTACATTTTCCTCAACCTGAAGAGCTGTTTTAGGTGTAGTGCAAGCAATTCCACCCATGACGTGGAAGGTGTTATGACCATCTAGTGTGTGAACATTGTAGTCTGCATTATCGAACACGAATTGCACATAATCGTTCTCTATTCTTGTGTTCTCTTGGCAAGTGACGGATCTCTCATATCTCAACACTTCCTGGTAAGGTACACAAACACCCATATTGCACAGGGTGTCAATCAAGACCTTCGAACCAAATTTTCTATGTAACAAAACACCCGTTCCAAGTTGGGCTGGGGATAAAAACGATCTTGGACGAGCAGCGCGTATTATACTGTGACATATTGCTGTTTTTTTCCTTTCCATAATTTGTTTTGCCCTCTGGATTTTCTCGGATGTTTGTCTTGTACAAGTAGGCTGAATGATTTCAGTTATCAAGACATTGAGCAACTCAGGTACCAGTTCAGATCCCCCCTTACAAATATCTTCAATTGTTGGAAACTGGGAATAGTCGTAACTTTTGGACTTTATCTCACGTCGAATAATTGCTGCTGCAGTTTTGATCAATCTCAGTTCCTCTTCAGCTTCATTATCACAGTTCCGATTTTTATACCAGTTGTCTGATAAAATATTAGTTGATGCTCCAGAAAAACAAATCACACTTCTTTTTCCTGGTAAAACTGCAAAATTTAAACTATTACCATAATGCTGGATAAGTTTTCTTTTGAAATGTGTGACAGTATATGGCTCAACTTCAGGGCTCAGACGAAGGAATACATTTTGTAGTTCTTCAAAGTCGTATTGACATTCATTGTTTTCCTCCAAATAATCACATAGCTTTTCAAAAGCGTCTTCTCTTTTGGCATCAGCACTAGACCCACCTTTACTGGTTGCTACTCCTTTTTCGGGCCGTTACGATCCTTTCTTTTGAAATGTCTGGTAACAATGCCAGTGGTACCTCCCATCAGAACTTACGAGATCTATGACCTAAGAGAGCCTCACACTTACCTCATCTCCCCACTTGTCATGCCTGTTATTTGCTTCCGTTCTGATGCTTTCAATCAGTTCAAGTTTCTGCACTAAACTCCACTTTTCTTGAGCAGGATTCCTGCATTTAGATACATCTACACACTTGCGACCACAAAGAAAACATAAGGCTTTAAAATCAAATGATTCACGTGGTATCTTTGCTGGAGGTTCCTTTTCCATTTCAGGTGGTTTTGGACGTAATATATAGGTTTGTCGACACTTACTATGTACTTGAAGCGAATCATTCTGCAGGAACTTGGCTTTGACGCCATCTTTACGTATTTCTCTGCACTGAATTATTTTGTCCACCGCCTTTCTAGTCAGAGTAATTAGTTCACCACCCTTGTCCTTACAAGGTTTTAACACACACTCCGCCATAACTAACACACTATCTCAAGTGATTTTCACATAATTCGCACGTTACTATAAACACCAACCATAAAAAATTTACAGCAAAACTGCACTAGAAGTACCACGCACAAACGTACTCAACTTGTCTCCTAAGACGACTGAAGAAGAATATCGATCGATCTGTGACAGTGCGTGAGGGAGGGGTGGAATGGAGGGGGCAGACAACAGGTGCAGAAGACAGAACCGCCATTGGTTGCGGCCCGCGGTCCAAGGTCACTATGATGGCGGCCACGCCTGCTTGTACTACCACGTTTCTCCTAACAATTATTTTTACTTTTTCAACCTTCTATGGTGCCTCTTAGCCTCTTTTTGACTATAATACTGTAGTTTATTATTACTCTTTAATTAAATCATTTACTTATTTCTATATAGCTTTATTTGGAAAAAAAACCTTAAAAAATATATCATTTTTATTTTTACACCGTCTGCAACTCATAAACCGTAAATTTTTCAGGGAATATGCATAGGACATTTTTTGTTTAAAATTTCATGTAGAATATTTTTGTATATAACACTTTTTGTGCTAAACAGCTTAGTTTTCAACCAATTTCCAAAAAACTAAAAAAACTACTAAATTTCCTACTTTTTCTCCCCCTCCCCCCCAAACCCGACGCTCAAAATGGTGTAACTTTTTACCAAACAATAAGAGGGTTATATAGAACAATTTGGAGTTGGAATAAATCTTTTACTTTGGATGTCAAGGTTAGGCCTTTTTTTAGGTTAATAACACCGTACTATCAATGATTAAAGCTTATTCTTCAGATTTATTTAAATGGAGACGACATGAACTGTTAGTAACCAGTTTTCATTCTACTTTCATTTTTTGTCTTTTTAATTATACTTGGCTCTGTTTTTAACTTATACTGTACTTATTTTTAAACATAAAGTTATACAAGAACTAACCTTTTGTGTTTTTGAACTGTAGTCAACATTTGAATGTAAAGTTAAAACTACTTTATATATCAATAAATGATCGTTATTTGCCTAAAATTAATTCTCTTCATAATTTTTCTGTTTTTAACTACTGACAAATCTTGGAATAAGCGGATTTTTGATATAGCGGGGTTCAGAGTAGCGGGACTCTACTGTATTTTAAACAAACAGTAGTTAATGAACAGAAATGTTTCGCTTAAGTGTGTTCCTTTGTGCAACTTCCAGTAATGCCTATTTTTGTCAGATCACCGCCACCGAAGTAGATTTAATTAGCACAGTATGAATGCACTGCGGTTATTTTCTATGCATATAGAAGTGCTGTATTTCCATTTTCATGGTTACAAATAGGAATTTTTCCTTTTTAAGGTGGAACAGTAGTGTTTTACAAACCCATACTAATGTGAATCAATTAGTTTTCAGGTTTTTGAAATGTTAAAAGATCTCGGGGAAGAAGTAAAAAGAAGCTAGGAAAGAGTTTTTTTTTTTACATTATCTTTCAAACAAACGTTTATTTGTTTAAGAATACATTAGTTCAAAAAAATACATTTCATTCATAAACTGAATGAAAAAAAAACAACTTAATGACCTCAGTTAAGTGCACAACAACTTGTGGTTACAGTTCTGGCGCGAGGTTTGTACTGCTAGGTTGTTGGGGTTTGCAGGACTCTATTGTACCTGCAAACCTAACTTCATGATCATCGGTCAATGTATTTGGTTGTAATTGTGTTATAAATACATTAGTTAGTAATAGTGTAGCTTCTGGCCTTGAATTAAAAAAAAGTTGAATCTTTCGTGCTTTGTTTGAACCCTATTATATGAAAATCATTATTCTATTAGTAAGGATAAAATAAATTAAAACCGTCAAGTTAAAGTAGGGACACTGCTTCGTTTGGTCAATTGATAATTTATTTTAAGCATACAAATTAAAGAGTAAAATATGTTTTGTTTGGTGATAAGTTTGTTTGCATTTAAGTTCTCTGTAATGTATTATTGCTTTGTACCTTTATATATTCACTTAATAAACAAAAAAATTATCAGTTACCACCCAAATTATTTTATTTCAAAATGATCTTTCCCCTCTATAAGTGTAAACAAATTTTTATGAAATGTTTTGGTCATTTATTTCCCTGCTTTTTTTTTTTTTTTTTTTTTGGAGCATTGCTGTTCCAGAAAATGCATTTTATCCTTACTATTATAATATTGATTTTCATATAATAGGGTTCAAACAAAGTAAAAAAAGAATCCAACATTTTTAAAATTCAATACAGCCTGTTGAAGGTTTATTACAAAGTTACGCTTAAAAAAAAAACAATAGTTTTGTTGACTCATCTTTTTGGACATATGACCTTTGTACTTACTTAATAATAATCTGCTTAGTTTTTTTTTAATTTTCTAAACTTACCTTATTCCTGCTTTAATTCTGAAAGAGTTTTTTTTATTGATTTTAAATTATAATTTTTAGTTTAAATTTTGACAGGCAGTTTTGTACTGGATTGAGATAGAGACCTCTAGTTTGTGGCATTGTTCTTCTTTTATAAAGACCTTTAAAATTATGTGTCATTTGTTGGGGGTTTGCATTTGAAATTTTGGAATTGCCTCCCAACCCCCCATTTTGGGTTGAGGAGTTAAGTTCTCATATAGCGCAAAAATCATCATTATTACACAACTATCCCCAAAGGTTATTGGTTTGTTTCATTCTGTTCAAAAGTTACAGAGGGGGGAGGAATTTTGGGATACCTTGTATATAATGTGTAAAGCCGTTATTTGTTAACATACATTTTCTTTTTAATGTTATAAAGAATAAGTTTCTATTCAATTTAGTTAGGTCTAAAAATGAATGTATATCTATATGACTATTCATCCAATCGTCATAAAACTTTAGGAAGTTATGTATTTTTTCCCAGGGAAGGATTAATTCCATCCGAGTTTAGAGCTCCGCCCCAGTAGCCTTTAATGCTTCAGTGGTAATTTAATGGAATTGTTTTACTTATTCAATCAAGCTGTTAAATAAAAACAAAAAAATGAAAACTTGGAAGTTTTCAAGGCTATAATAATAGGCTAAGTTATTACTTAGCCTGTTACATTGGGTTATTACATTGGGTGTTAACACATTCAGTGCTATGTGGCCGTAAAGTTGAACATGCAGTCCGACCGCCAGTGGCTGTGTGGCCATCTTATCGGCCAAGCAATTGTCACTGGTGGTGGCTGATGGCCGTCTAGTCGGCCCTACTGCCTCACTCATATTATTAAATCAGTCTTTGCCCAGCCCTTGCCGGATTCGCTTGCTAGAAGGTATCCTACAATGTAGAAGGATACCTTCTACATTGTAAGGTAATCTACAAAATGTTAATTTATTTATAGATTTAAGTTCACTGGTAAATTTAAGCTTCTGGTGGTGACAATGAAATACATTTAACATATTATCTAAGTCATTACATTATTTCTCGTTAAATAAAACCAGAATATCATCGACATAATGGGTGTAAAATATAATATCATGTTCCTTTTTTAATTTATCTAAAATTGAGTCTTCATGATGCTGTAAATAAACTTCTGACAAAATGGCTGACAGTGGACACTTAGCTAAACCATCATTTTGCAAGTAAAATTGATTATTGAAACGGAAGTAATTTTGTTTCAAGATAGTTTTGAGCACTTTTACAATTTGATTTACGTATGTGCTTTCATATTTATTGTTCTATAAGTTTCTCTTAACCAAGTAATCACTTACAATCTGATTTACATATATGCTTTCATATTGTTATTACTGTATATAAGTTTTCTCTTAACCGAGTTAATCACTTACAATCTGATTTACATATATGCTTTCATATTGTTGTTCTATAAGTTTTCTCTTAACCAAGTAATCACTTACAATCTGATTTACATATATGTTTTCATATTGTTGTTCTATAAGTTTTCTCTTAACCAAGTTAATCACTTACAATCTGATTTACATATATGCTTTCATATTGTTGTTCTATAAGTTTTCTCTTAACCAAGTTTATCACTTACAATCTGATTTACATATATGCTTTCATATTGTTGTTCTATAAGTTTTCTCTTAACCAAGTTAATCACTTACAATTTGATTTACATATATGCTTTCATATTGTTGTTCTATAAGTTTTCTCTTAACCAAGTTAATCACTTCATCAACTGGAATAATAGTATACAGATTACATTTTGTCAAGTGAGGCTAACCTAATCTTATTACATAATTTTACATGATTGATTTTATCGACAAAATGAATACTATTAAAATATTAATTTAAATATCTTTGATACATTGTAAGTAGGTGCAGATTTGAAATTTACCAAGGGCCTAATAGGTACATTAAGTTTATGAAATTTTGGAATACAATTCATTGCAGGTGTCAGGATTATTCATGACAGCTCTAAAATGAACATTATCTGTAATAACTTTAGTACAAGACTTGACAGTTTTGTTGATCTCATCCTGATATTTAGTAGGATCACCTTTTAGCTCTTGGAATTTATTTTCCTTGATAAAATCTTCGGTTTTAGTAATATAATCTTCTTTATTCAAAATTACAATTACGTTGCTCTTATCCACTGTAACTGCAACTAGATCTTCGTCTTGTAATTTCTGTTTTACATACAAACAAACTTTATAATCTAGAACCTGTTTCAAATTATTAGTTTGTACCTTGATTGATTTGCATATTTTACTTACGACATATCTAATTTCAGTTATATTACAATCTTTTAACTGAGCTACTTTACATACAGTGTTGGTGGCTACAATATCAGCTTGTTTCTTATGAATTTTAATGAAATTATGTTTGGGTCCATAACACTACATCATTTTAAGATTTGCTAAATTCAACATTACTCATATTAATTACCCTTTCATGAAAAACGTGACTTTCATCATTAACTATATGGTTAGATAGATTATCATTATTACTTACATTCTGTGATCTTTGCAATTTCTTATTAAGATTATTATATTTCGATTCCATTATACGTGAAATTTCATCATCAAAAATATTGTTCAGCAAAGACCAAGCTCTATACCATATTCTTTAACATATTGTATATGAATGTCATAACTCTTAAATGTCAGTTAATCTTTTTTGCAATACAAATCTTTAAGTGAGTTATTTACAAAAAGTTTTTCATTTTGTTGTTTTGTTTTCCTGTCTGCTACAGTATATTGCGTTTAATTTTCACTTTAACATATTTAGGTTAATACATAGGTTAATTTAATAATCATGCAACAAGCATTGCTTATTAAATTAAATATCGGTAAGAGTAGTATGAACTTCGATTCTAACATTCCTGTAAATCATTGCTAAATTTGCCTGACTGGCATTTACAAATAGTTTTGTAATATATTACTTATATTGTGACGTTCACTTGTACTGTATTTATGCCAATACGTATTATCCTAATTAAAAACTATTATTATGTAATGTATTATTATTATTATTATGTATGTATGTATATAATATGTATAATACTCAAAGATAGTAGTCCACATTTTTAGAATGTGTTAAAATGTCAAAAGTGTTTCTCCTTTACAGCATTTTACTATATATTTAAAAAGTGTCTTTAAAGAGTTTACTGATTTAATCATAGTGTTTGTGAAATTGGAGGTTATTAATTAACTATTATTGTTTTAAAATTAATATAAATCTCAATTATATTTAGTTTACTTACTTATTGCTAGTCTCTTGTAACTGTTGTCTGTGCTTCATTAGATCTTAAACCAAGGTGAGATTGATTTGCAGGCCCTCAAACAGTAATTGCTCACCACTCGAGGAGTGAAGAGTCAAGAATGGCCGACACTGTACAGCAAACAGCGGACCAAATAATCACCAGTAGGACGTAACCACAAGTGTAAATAAATTGTCTTTCTATTAGTTAAAATCTGTATTTTTAAATTGTAAGAAACTTAAGATGTTACTTTTATAAACTCTATAAGTTCAAGATTTTATGTTTAAAACATGTTCTTTTAACTTGTTAGATATTCTTGTTTAGTTTATTTATCAGTGATATTCATGTAATGCCTCCTAAAATGCACCATTTCTCAGTAAGTTATGAGAATGTTGCCATTTAAAAATGTTAAAATTGTATTTTTTTTGTAAAAATAACTTTAATGATGTACTAAGATTTTAAATCTCAATAAAAAAGTTATAATATTAAACATTTCTCAGTAACCTTTTTAATCAAACATTGTAGATGGCTCAGTTTTAGTTGATGTTTTGCTGTAACTTAACTGTTCAATATAACATATTAGTCATACCAATATAGAAATATATTACTCATTTTTTATTCTTGCTTATGATGATTTTCTGATAAATTTTACTTTAAATTAATATAAGATAAAAGGTAAATAGCTGACTCATTCATTTTCATAAAGCATTAAAGAATTTTTTATATTTGAAGAAAACTTGCACTACTACTGTCGGCGCAGAAATTATGGTCTCCTGAGTTTAAGCTTTAAACACAAGAAAACCGTTCGTGCTAGAATAAAACAATTTACACCATTATTTAGCGTGTTTAATTCTGCGTTCATACGTATATTCAAATAAATTTTAGCATAACTTATGTAAAACGTAGATGAAGGTATGTAGAAAAAAGTCCCGGTTTATCACTCCTTTGTATTGAAGAACGACTTTAAACAATTACTGTTTTAAAACCACTACACCAATCTTTGTGAAATTTTTATACCATATTATAGAACTCATAAATAATGTAAATCTCAAGTTTTAAATTTTTATTTCATAGAATCTGCTGTAGATTTTGTAAACGAAAATTATCTCAGCACTCCTTTGTCCTGTTTTAAAGAATAAATTCTTCACATATAAAATTATTCATAACTGTTTATTTCTTAATTCGAATTCGGTGCGTTGTTACGTGTGTAACCTTCTAAAAATCCTCTCTCACTGCCACTATGCAAAATAATGACTCGCTGACTGGAGCCTGATGGTGTTTTAAAACCACCTCGCCAGCATAAAACTTCTTGAAGATGGGTGCGGTATTGGTCATAATTGTTGTACTGGTTCAGAGCTTCAGATACATTTTGCCAAGCGTACTTCATGGTATGGTTCTGGCCGCACCATAACTCATCTGTATAGAAGATTTGATAACCATCTTCCAGGAGACGTCGAATTCTTCGTAAGTAGGCGTGTCTGGAAGCTGCTATTTTAATGGACTCCATAAGTACAGGTTTCTTGTTAAGTTTTTTAAATCTAAATCCCAAATCGTGTACAATTGACATGAGTTTAGTTAGTGACATTTTTGGGAAATCTGGCATGAACTCTTCAAGTCTTGTTTTCAATTTACAATAATTACTAACCTATTTACTATTATAGGTAACCTATATACTATATATCTATTATTTACTAGATTAGGTTAGGTTAGTATTTGTACTTGATTCGGCAGTACATATACTACAATTGAAACGATACAGAGAAGATTAGCATGGCCCCTGTGCAAGGATGACACGCAAAAAATTAATGGGCGAGCCAGTGGCCGAGCAGTCTATGGCGTCAGGACTTTGAGCCTGGGCTAGAGATAGCGCTGGTTCGAATCCGGCCCAGACTGGAAGATTTATCAGTAATATTCACCTTCTTCTGTACTGATTCGCCCCCTTACTCTGTCTGATTAAGTTCCTCACACAGATCAATAGTCTATGAGGGATGGGCAGAGTAAGGTTAAGGAGATCGGCCTCTCCTTTGAAAAAAAAAAAAA
>JAQJVL010008809.1:0-18339 GCA_035578905.1 Stictocephala bisonia
AGATATCTGGAGACAACATTTTAGACTCTGCTTGATACCTTTACTTAAGGACTATTTAAAACGGTAGTAAGTAAAGCAGAAAATATAACAAGACGTAACAGCTATTAATGTGCTTAACGTCTGTTACAAAATCCTCAGAAACACTTTGCTCATTTAGAAATTTGTTAAACTTGATATTTTTTTTTATTAAACTTCACTTGCCAGTTGACATGGGCCTACAAGCCGGTGCGTCAACTTTATTCAACGAGTGAAGTACCGACCGTTGGCTCAGTGGGGATTCGGACCTTGGACCTTGCCCTCCGCAGTCCGAAGCCTTAGCCACTGAGCCACCACGCCAGCTTATATTATTCTATTTTCTTAAAATTAGCAATTCTTAATGCTAAGAAATGATATTGTTACCTTCTCATTTAAAACTTTTAAATACTCAAGCTTAGATTAAAACAATAGTTTCTGACCTACAAAAACCAAAATCAGTTTGTCAGATGATTTATATATAATGAAATAGCTTTCATATATAAAAAATATTGCTATATTTACAACAGTTACAATCCTACATTAATTGATAATATTTTAAATAAATCTACTAAGAAAAAGTTTAAAAATCAAGAGCTACATTATTAGAAATAAAAGAAAATGAATGGGCAAGTTTTACCTTTAATAAACAATTATCAAAAACCATTCAACATTCCTTCAAGCAAAATACAAATACAGGGTGTCTTAAAAGTCCCACCCCCCCCCCTATTAACTTTCTTATGAATACAGATAAAGTGATTTACTTCTGGGAATGTTTATATGACCAACTAAGGAGTTTTTTTATGTATGCAAATTTTTTACACCCCCTCTCAAAAGGGGGTAGTTTGGGGGTAAGTCAAAATTTTTAAATAGAAACCCCTATCAAATGACACATCATTTTAAAGGTAACATTAAAAGAAAAAGAATGGCGGAAACTAGAGGTCTCTAACATTAGTCTATCAAATTTGGTGGCAGTTTAAAGTTGGAATTATTTCATAAAACCCCCTAAGTAATTTTAGAACGGGAAAATGGTCAAAATGCTGAACTCTCACCTCAATTTCACTCAGATGAGATGCTCGAAATGGCTGCCATGAACTTCTTGACAGTAAAAAAGCCTGGATTGAAAACCACGTCTCACATTTTGTAAGATATCAGGCGTGATAAGGTGGCAGGCCTCTTCGATTCTTGTCCTTAATTCATCGAGGTTTGCGGGCTTTGTGTCGTAAACTTTACTTTTGAGGAAACCCCAAAAGAAAAAATCCAGAGGTGAAAGGTCAGGTGAACCACTCTACCAAAGTGCCACGTCAACCTATCCATCTATCGGGAAACATTTGGTCTAGGAATGTCCGGACAAGCATATTGTAATGTGGAGGAGCACCATCTTGCTGAAATACAGGCTCATAAGTACCTTGTACTACCTCATTTATTGCTGGGACAATGCCGTTCCTTAACATGTCCAAGTATTTAACGCCAGTTAAATTACCATCAATAAAGAATGGCCCAATAACAGAGTTTCCCAAAATTCCAGCCCATACATTTAATTTTTGTGGCTGTTGCGTATGGGCTTCAACCATCCAGTGGGGGTTACTGTTTGCCCAATAACAGCAGTTGTGCCGATTGACTGTCCCATGCAAAGAGAATGATGCTTCATCACTAAAACATATCTGTGATATTAAATTATTATTCTCTTCAATCTTCTGCAACATTTGCTCACAAAACTGAAGTCTTCGGTCAGGGTCGTCTTCATTTAATTCTTGATTTAACTGTACTTTGTACGGGTGGAACTTGTGACGCTTTAATACTTTGTGAACAGTATCTTTTGAAATTCCAACATCAAGGGCAGTGGACCGTAGAGATTCATGTGGGTTTGCAGCATAATTTGCTAAAACTTGAATTTGGATCTCTTCTGTCGCAATGGCAGGGCGCCCTGATTGTGGTGCATCTTTGACACTAAAGTTTGTTGAGAATTTGTTTACTAAACGTCTAATGTATGCCCTGTCTACTGGTCTATCCGGATAGGCAGCATTACATAAACGAACTGCTTCATGAACATTTCTCCTAGCTTCCCCATAGAACAATATCATCTCTACTTTATCTTCATTTGACCGAGCCATTTTTATTAAATACGAATAAAAAGAAATTTAACACAGTAACTGAACTGAAAGTGTTACACGTACTAACTAGTAACCTAATAAGAGATAAGGAAGGAGCCACTGGTATTCCCAGGTTGCCCTACTGGACTTTGGTCAGACAAACCAAAACCAAATAAATGCTATGTTATTTGTGGTTTTTGGTGTTTGTTGATTCTTGTAATAACTTGTTTTACGATTAGGTGTCATCAGTTTTCAAAACTAACTGGTGGGTGAATGTTTTTTCTGCCTTACAACAATTTTAAATCTAACATAAGCTGCGGGGGTTTTATAAAATAATTCCAACTTTAAACTGCCACCAAATTTGATAGACTAATGTTAGAGACCTCTAATTTCCGCCATTCTTCTTCTTTTAATATTACCTTTAAAATGATGTGTCATTTGATAGGGGTTTCTATTTAAAAAATTTGACTTACCCCCAAACTACCCCCTTTTGAGAGGGGGTGTAAAAAATTTGCATACATAAAAAAACTCCTTAGTTGGTCATATAAACATTCCCAGAAGTAAATCACTTTATCTATATTCATAAGAAAGTTAATAGGGGGTGGGGTGGGACTTTTAAGACACCCTGTATAATTCCTTCATTCTAAACTGTAAACAAATTAAAAAAACAAACTAAATAATCCTGAAGATAAAATTAAAAATGAAAATCTATCTGGAATTTATGAAATTAATTGTGACAATTGTGAAGAAAAATACATAGGACAAACAAAGAGAAATTTAAAAATAAGATTTAAAGAATATTATTCACATATTAAATTTAATGGAGAAAAAAAATCAGCAGTTGCTAAACATTGCTTAACAACAAACCATAACATCACAAAAGAAAATTAAAAAATAATAAAATCCGTTTCATCTTCAAAACATTAAATGCCTGGGAAACTTATTTTTACTAACAAAAGAATAAATTTGTGTTGCCTGATGATGCCAACTTTGCTGGTGAAAGGCCTAGTAAAAAAGTGTTTTTATTGGTGATAAAAAGAAGAAACAGAACTTTGGGAAGCCCTCTCTTGATCAGGCCGCCCACCCATACACCAGCCCACGTTACCCACCAGCCCACCCATTCACGTACAGTGGTATTAATCCATCTGCCCACTCATACACGTACAAAAATATTACAAAACGAAGAATACCAATATCGACTCCATCTGCAATTAACAATTAACTCAGTAATTTGAGTCAAACCAGCATTGGTTTGGATACAAATCTTTATCTGATTGCTTAAAGAGCTGCGTTAAATTCCTTTTCTGTTAGAGCTTTTATTTTAATGTCTCTTAAGTCATCTGGTTTTATCAGCTCTATGTTCCAATACCTGAAAAGCACATCTGGTTAATGCCACCAATACATTCATCAGAACTTTAATGTCAGCTCTAGATACAGCATGTCCAAAGAAGCGTGCCGGAATAAAAAAAACCAAACCTAAACACCTAAAAGCTCGATACAGAAGCTTTAAGACTTAAGAATATTTACTGTCTCTACCGATTTCAGTTAACTGAGAGTGATGCCGACAAAAGGGAAGTTGCATAAAGAAAAAAAGAAAAGTTCAACCTAAGGCTTAAAACTCAAAACTAGGAGTAATGACTAACAACAGGACAGAAGTCAACGGTGATCTGAGTCATATTGGGATAGTTAGAATTGATAAAAAAGATTGATAAAGAAGTAATACTTAGTATAGATGGATTAATGGTTACAAAGCCATAAGGAGTATTACACCACAATAATACTTTTTTATGTAAATGTAACACATAACACTCTAAAACAAAAAGGTACCGAAAGAAGTGTTCTCTTTCCCTCAGCCTCAGCCCATTTTACACTTGAGTCATTCAGTACACAAATGAGAATAAGTAAAACATCACATGAAGACCTTGAAGCTCAAAACTTCAGCTGGAATTGATGTGATTGAAACACTGCAGTTAGGAACTTACCTCCCCCTTAGCAGCAATTTTAATAAATCATTTTACAAGGGAGTATTACCTTCAGACCTGAAAATAACCAAAGTGTTCATATTGTTTAAAAAAGGAAATACTTTGGAACCAAGCAACTGCTGACCCATATTGCAAATATCAACCTTTTCGAGACTTTATGAAAAACTAGCGCTACTGAAACACTGTGCACAGTATAACCTCTTAAGAGATTGCCAAAAATCAGCAATTGAAAATCTACCATGTTAGATATGATTAAAGTTATAGGAAACGTCATCGACAATCTAGAAACAGGTGAACACTAGACAGGAGGTATTTATAGATCTGAGTAAAGTTATTGATTGCTTAGGTAAAGACCTTATTATTCAAATCCTGGAGCTCTAAGTTATGATGGGAACAACAAGAAACTGGTTCAAAATCTATCTCGATGAGCGCAGCCAATTTGTCGAATTAAAACACCTAAACAATGGCATAATGAGTAATAAAACATCTAAACCTCTACAGATTAGCTGAGGTGTTTCCAGGGCTCTGTTCTTGGTCCAATACTATTAACTGTTTTTACCAATGACCTGCCACAACATCCATTGTGAAATGTTAATGTTTGCCGATCTTATCACATCACACTACTCAGCAACCCTTTGGCAGATGATCTAGCTATCAATACATCTGTTGTATTAAACATGGTATATCAGTGCTATGACAAGAATGACCTTGTTGATACCCCAACGAAAACCAACCAAGTTACACGTGGAAGAAGGGCCTTAAAACCTCTGTCTAAGGGGGTCGATCAGTCTCCTCACTCACAGAAGTGTTAATGACTGGGGAAACCACCTTTTTGGGCACAACACTTGACAGCCAACTAACTTGGACCCCTCATCTAAATTTCCTTTGTATCAAGTTGAACACCAGCCTCTGTGCAATTAGATGGATAATATTTATTTGAAGTACAGATGTAACAGTTAAACAAATTTGAAATTGGAAATATTTATTAGCACATGTTCTATCCTGAATGTTCATGAATAAAGTTTGCTTTAATTTAATTAAGTTAATATTTTTAAAGTATTGTCGAGTTTGTTTGTTATGCTTTGTTTGTTTGTGTAGTATATTTTTATTATTTTAAAGTTGAATATTAAGTTTTTGTTCTATATTGATTAAAATAAAAATTAAATAGTGTAGAATATGAATATTAAAAAAAGTCATTAAGTTTTATTTTGTAAGATTCAATTTATTTCTTTTTATATTAAAACTTAAAACATATAAACATACCTGTTTTGACATGAAGTGCAAGTCATAACAGACTGCTTAGCCTTGTAAATTATATTACAGTTTTATTATAATTTTCTTCAACAAATCTTCAACCGCCATCAAATATTAAAAAAGAATATAAGTTTTTACTACAAAAATTTAAAAACTTTAAACGTACATAATAAATTGTAACATATTTCTGTTTTAGAATTCAGGCATTGCGGTCAACGAAGTACCAGATGACAAAGCTCTGATTGGTTTTGCACAGATCTCTTTGACTGATTAGCGTTCACCTCGACGTGAAAAGAAAGACGTTTCTTTTCACTGATGACAAGATTAGTCTTGGTGAACTCATTGCGAGTGCGTATGGATCGGTGTTCAAGGCGTATGCTGCTTCCTTCGCTTACCTGTAGCATTAACTGTCAATTACATCTTTCCATCTACAGATGGTAACGATAAATATTCTTTCCATATATTTGCAAACAGTTAAATACTTTAGCACATGCTTAATTAAGCATCAATAATTTAATCATTCTAAAGGCTAATAATGCTGAACAGAGAATGTTTCCTTTTGAATTCAAAATACAAAAACCTTTTAAATCTGACCTGAAATAGTAAGGAACTTTGATGGTTAAAGCATTTATATTTTATTTTGAATAAAAACACCATTGTGATATAATAACACTACTAGTGTATGCTATTCTTATGCTGTAAAGTATTTCTGTTATAGTATTGAATTTCTTTAATTTTACAGATTTTTAAGATTGTAAGCTTAAATAATTGAAAGGTGAAATTTAATTAGTTACAGAGACGATGTTATGTATAATGGTATGTTAGTCACTTCTCAGGCGTAAAGACCTCAAATTTGCAAGTTTCAAATAATTTTCATAGGTACAGTTTTTATTCATAAGAGCAATTTAGATTGAAATAAAAAAATTCTAATTAGTTTTTTACATTTTTAAAAAATTTTTCTAAGTTGTTTGTTACTAGGGGTTTTATTTGGATTATTTGAGTTCATATTGACCGTAATATTTTAAAGTGGAAAGATAAATAATTTGCAGTATACCAGTATTATAAACCAAAAGGAGCAATCAACAATTGCTGAGGAACATTTCAAGTTGCTCATATTAATAGGCACATTAATTACACAGCTTATTTTTCAGTCCATGTAGGTGTACATTTCAAATTGTTCTGTTATAATATGTTTGAACGTTATTAAAATTTAGATACGTCAAATAGATGGAATAGATCAAAGTTATATACCGAAAAAGAATTAAATTAAATTAAAAAGTTGCCTTATCTTAGTGCTTATATAACAGTGACTGCTTCTTTAAACTGACTAAAACTGAGTATCGTCAAAATCGTGTGCCAGACGTTTTAAGTGTCCACTCATAATTACTATATTATTACACTTAACATCAAAACAAACCAAATAATATAAAATATTTAATAAAAACACCTGTAATTCTCCTATATTCAAATTTTCTACAAACAATAAATAAATTAGATAAATCAAATCATTGATAAATGCGACAATTAAACCCTACATAATTAATGTTCGCAGGTAGATAAAATCAGATTTGCTGGTTTAAAGTTACTGATTTTTCTGGACGAATTCATTATCAGAAACCATTGTGTATTGATTTTAGCATTTATATTTGAGAAATGATGTGCTTTAAACTAATTTCATACAAATTTTGCAATATTCAACACAGCTGCTATCCTGAGTTTTTTGATAGTTAAAAATATTTAATTATATTTTTACCTGATGATTCAACACTTACTCTATTTAAATTTGTGCTGGGTAACTGGTCCTGGTGTATATAGTTGAATTCGCCCAGTTTAGTTTTTCAATAGGAACAGCAGTGTTTCTGTTTAGACAGTGAAGCCTCTAGAATGTGTTTAGTAAAATAAAATAATAATAGAATACCTTTAACATATTTCTTCATATTTTTCTGTACGATGTACATTCCGACTTCTATGAAGTCATCTTCAGGTATATGTGTCAAGATAATATAAATACCTGTATTATCTAGTAATAATACATGTACCTGAAGATGACTTCATAGAAGTCAAAATGTACTTAGTACAGCAAAATATGAAGAAATGTGTTAAATGTATTCTATTATTAATATTTTATTTGATTGAAATCTATTTTAACTATCTGTTTGAGATTGCAGATTGCCTAAAATCCTAATTTTCTAATCTGCTAACTTTGAGTTAGTCAATTCAGAGATTCTTATTTTATTTCAGTTTGTACATTTTTTGTGTAGTTAAAGAAACAACAAAATGTTCTTATATTGTAAATTTGTTTTTCCCCATTTAATACATACATACATATATTGATGTTTCTAAATAATGTTTTCTATTAATTTGAAAATAGAAAAGTTTCTTATACATTCATTAGATATTGGAATGACAGTTGACGCCTTGAAGTGTGAGTAGTGTATTAGAAGATAGCCTTGCATGAGCATAACGAGTTCAGTCTTAGCATTGAAGACAATAAAATGTGAAATATATTAGCAAAGTGTGTATGATACATTTTATTTATTGTTACATCGTTATGGTTTAGTCCATCTGGTGCTTTTAGTTTATTTGTTGTGGAATCAGAATTTATTTGCTATGTCATTTTCGGCCAACATTTCAACATACTGCATATTTTTATAGCATCGTAAACATTAATTTGTTGTATAGTTGTGTATATTTTTTATTTAATAGCTTTCAGTTTTGTAATCTCTTTTTTTTGAAGATGATTCAGTTGATAACTATGTAAGAACATTTTACTTCCAGAAACCCAGTGAGGGTGGTTCAAATATCCTAGCAAGTTTGAAAAAAGACAATCTCAATGATGATTTGTACTGGTATTTTCGCTTATGCCTGATAGACACAATCTTTCATGTAACTATAGTCGCTAAGATAAAAATGTGATTTAGTGATAGTAATTTTTGCCCTGTGTATTCATTATTGATGTAATATTTCAAACATTAAAGCTTTTGTACTGTGTTCATTTATTTTCTAATGGTCATTGTTTTCTTTTTGACCACTTTAAAAAAAAAAAAATGTAACGTTGCTGTAAAATACATTTAAAGTTGTGTAAGTTTTGTTCTTAAATTATTTTTAAAGTAAGACATAGGGATCAAACTAATACATCTAATTAACACTATCTACATTAAGATCGTAATATTGAATGTCTACCTGCCCCAATGTAAAAAGTTGTAATACACTGTTGTGGTAGAAGTCATATTTATTTGGCATAATTAGTTACTATAATCCTACTACAATTTTAAATATATCACAGTTACATTTTTAAAATACACTTTATTTCTGAAGAATTCTTAAAGTAAAATTCTATGTAAAAAAATGCAACTAATACATTAAACACGGACAAATTCAAAACCACCACCAAAAAGAATATCATGATAACAATTTTTACTAAACATAAATAATTAATAACTTCCCGTTAACTATTTGGTTATACTAAATTAAGGGATAGTCAGTGATTAAACAATGTATAAAAACTAGATTAAAAACAATGTATAATAGCAAGTGCATTATGCCTTTAAGTAATTAGATCAGTTAAATAAACTAAATATTCTATGTACATAATGTAATTATTGTTCTGCTATTATTTAATATTGTTGTTTACAGAAAATGTAATTCTTGTTTTTTGCTTAGGTTGAAAAATAGTTGTTACACTTTGTTTTAATCTATTCTTCAACTTTCAATTAAAACTAAAGTGATCCTTTTGAAAAAAATCTCTCAATATTACATCTACATTGTGAATTAAAATAAAGATAAGTATTCTATTTTCTACATTTGACTCTGAACCCCTTTCTTTTTTTATTATATTCATTTAAAAAACGGTCTTACAATGAATTAGTGATTGATTGTTAGTTGTTATTATTTTAATTGCCAATGTACTTAAAAAATAAAAACTATATCAAGTACATGAGTTCTTAAGGTTTTTAATCCTTTACTTCTGCAATTTTAGCATTACAAATCAATGTTTTCAGGTTGTTTATCACATAATAGAAATGGTATCTGAGCATAAATTATTCGTTGCTTATATTATAAAAACGTAATTTTTTTATCTCTCAAAGGATGGTATGCAAATCACATACAATTATACAACTAATATGTATATATAATTAAATTTAATGCTAATAATTTTTAATTGTAGAAAAACTATTTAGTAATTTTTCTGAGTTTTTTCTATTCATAATTTGGAAAAAGTTAATTCTAGTTGATGGGTTAATTCTTGATTCCAAAAGTCGATTGGTTCCAAAGCTATCTCGTTGCTGGAATTGAAATCGAGAGTCAATCTTAAAAGTTGATTTCGACTATTGGTCGTTTTCAGCAAGTATAAATTACTGATTTTGATTCTTGATACTGTGTACACTTAAATATGCTGATTTCCGTTCAGTGACCAAAATAAAACTAAATCAGGTAACATATTATTTCTATTGAATTCTCAAGCTTGAAGTGTCACAGTCAATTGTTTAAAATACTTTGCTTTAGATGATTATCTCAGTAATAGTAGACTTAACGATTTGCTAGTGCTGCGCATGTACACTTGCAAGCGTCCATTGTCTGTCAAATTATGCGATCTGTATTGTAACAGTTTGCAAGTCAAATATGTTGCACTCTTTTGCTAAATCCAAGCACTGTCTTCCCAAGCTCTGCAACCATGTCAGTCCACTAATTGGCCTAGCAATGTCCTCGAAAGGGGCTGTACTCCTATTGGTCACTTCCAGGATCATCCTTAGAACCACCTCCAAAATCAGTATATCTCTTACATTTGTATGTCCCACAACTGGTCCAAGAAGGAGCCTTCCAGCAAAACTGTTAATCCCAGTCTGCAGCATTAGAAATAAAAATGGATGCCTAGAATCAGAAAAAAATTAAGAAATTCTGTTTCAGTTGTTAAAAGTAGGAAACAAAAACACAACTAATTTAACACTTTATATTATCTCTAAACCATCAATAACTCTTGAGGGCGAGGTGGGCGTGTTACTTGTTTGAGCATTTTGTTTGTTTTATCTTCTGTTGATGCAAAGGAATAAACACCCCAAGAATAAACTGGCAAGTGCCAGCCAATATTGTTACCATTGTAACGACAATAGCAGTTAAATTTGAATATTTTGTTTGATTACGCTCTTCAGAATTGAAAAAAAAAACTACCAGCAAAAGTTATATGGTGATTGCCACGCAATAAACCAAAAATATAATTTACAAACATTTTCAAAGAGAATAATTTATAAAAAGTAATACGTTAAGATCAACAACATACTACACTCCTTGTTTTCTTGAAATGGATGGGCGACTAAAGATGTGACACTATATGTAACACCTACATAAATGATTTGATGCACCATTAAAATTAATGAAAAATAATAAGTGGCTTTGTGCGTTACCTGCAATGATTATAAATGCATCTTTTAGCAGCATATTTTTTATCAGAATATTTTTTTGTGTGAAATGAATTGCATTTCTCCAGGGTTCACTTCAGCAATGGAATCGCGGTTGCTACAGAGTGCGGCCAGCTCACCAACACTATGTCCATCGCACGTGCAGTTGGTCATGTTTCTTTCTCACTTATTATTGACCGAACTGTGCATATTAGGGAAAAAAGTTATAAATTAAAAGAACAAGTGCCAATGTTTATCTACAACTTTCCTGCTGACAAAACTTTCCTGACCAACAAATAAAAAACTTCCTCACAGGGCGACTTTTTCATGTCATTTCTCAAAAATATAAACTACTTTTTACTTTTGTTATATGATAACAAATTCAATTTATTGTATACTTAATTAATTCTAACACAGTCAACATCCACTACTTCTGTATCAGGTTAACACAAATTTTCCTAATTTTAAATCAATATTTACTAATTTAAAATTCATCTAAATTGAATCATGGCATTGTAAAACAGAATCTCTAAGAGCTGTATAATTTTAAAGCATATATTTCATTAAAAAAACTATATAAATATTTTATAGTAAATTATATTAATATACTAGGGAAAACCCCTGCCCACCTCGCGTGCCAACCCCGTTGCTTGCTGCGATTTTGAAGCGGCCTACAGCCTCACCTGGAAACTTTTAGCCCTTTTGAAAAACTCGGCTTGTGGCCTCGTAGATGAGCTCGGCCTGTGGCCTCGCCAAGGCACTCTGCTACAGTCTCATTTGTGGATTTCTGCATGCCGCCTTATGAGAAAGATCGGCCTACTGCCTCACCAGGATTCTTAAGCAGTATGACCATGAATTTTGGTTTTTGGGGCAGTGGCGCTCCTAAACGTAGTCTTTTCTAAACTCTGATGGTAAATTAGTATTAAAGAGAAGAATGCCTTTAATTTGATACCCCACTTGAGTGTATTAGTTTAAAATTACCCAATTTTGGGTTTTGGAACCTATTTTTTATTTGGTCAGGGGGGCAGATCCCTTAAACCTTGTCTCTTCCAGAATATAATGGTACTATGTGATGTATGAGATAAACACTTATAGTTTGATATCCCACTTGACTGTTTTATTTTAGTATTATTGTTCTGGTTTTAGGAGGTTTTATTTTGTTTTGGAGGCATATATACCCCTTAATATTTGCTCTTTTCAAAATCTGATGGATTCAGGAGAAAAATAGGTTTAATTTGATACCCCTTTTGAGTTGACAACATCAGTAATACAAAATTCTACATTTTCAAAAACTTAAATTTTTTTGGCCCCCGATACCCTAAAGTTTTATGTTTTTAAGCTGAAATTCATATATATGGTGCACATTTGTTAAGCGTTTAAAACACGTTTGTTAAGAACTGTGAAGGTTTGAAAATTTTACTCAAGCTTTTTCTCAAGTTAGGTCAGAAATACTACTTTTTGTGATTTTTCCATAAGTTAACATTGGGGCAGTTTTGGGGGTAAAAAAAGGCTGCCATTTCGGAATTATGAAAAATTTTTCAAAATCCCTTCTGATTGCATGCCTTCAATATAGGACCAATCTTCCTACAAAGTTTCAGCCTCGGAGGTTTAGTGGTTTTTGAAAAACAGTGAGTCAGTGGTATTTGACTTTTATATCTATACTTTCATTCAATTATTTTTTGTATACTGTGGATAGATTTGTATTAATAATTGTTAATTATATTAAAATTATTTTAATATAAGTTAATACCATTTATAACATGCAATAAACGTCTTCCCAACGACTTCCTCTAAAAAAGTTTTAATATTTGCTTAGGTTTTATTAGTGAATCAACGTTTTTATACAGAGCTGTAGCTCTCAAACTCCCATTTGATTAATATTGCTTATGGGCTTACCCTACTGCATTCTCAATGTGAAATAGAGTTTAGCTTGAACGATTTGAGATATAGAAAGTATGTATCTTCATCGTACAAAAGTGGAACCAACATTGCCTCACTACCTCCAACCATTGAATGCTGCTGCACAACAACATTCACTGAGAATTTGCTTCCAAATGTAACAGTGATTATTCGGTCAAAACACACTTGCACTGAAAATTTGTTAGCAAACCTCAAATTCGGATTCAGCACCTAAAAGAACATACAGAATGGAAAAAAATCAAAACTACTCTAAAATGTTCTGAGAGAAACAAATTTGACTGGACTAAGGGCCAAATAATCGATTTTTCTACCATTGTTGAGTATTTGACAATTTTTTTTGGGTAGGGTAAGTATTTAAGTTAGTTAATTGTTATATATGTGTGATGTATGTTGCAAACATATTCAATAACAGTTATATATTATACCAGCTGACAGTCCTAAGCTTTGCTATGGGGTAGTTTTCTATGCTTGCTTAACCTTTCTTCTGTGGTTCTCTCTAATCCGTCACATCAATGTAAAAGCTCACCCTACTACCGCTCTCTTAGATAACAAAGTTTTATAATATAGAAAATCCTATACGTCTACTTTGTAGAAATTTTCTATAAAGTTCTAGCAATAAAGCAATAATTGCCTTATTTAGTTTATTATTTTAGAGGTCTTCAGGTTATTTTTATTTGTCACTCTAATTATAGTGTTGTTAGCATGCACAATACATTTAGTGTCAATGCTTTAGTTTAAAATGTGAGGAAAGTCACACCTTTTTTAGTACTAATAGCTGTGAAGTGGTTGAAGATGACATTGTTTAGTTTATTACTTGTCAAACTTATACTCTTTGCTAGATATCAAATAAATGAAGCAGTTTCTATGAATCGACAACACTTAAAGTATTGTCGATAATGAATTTTAAAATTATTAAACATTTCCTAGTCAAGATTAAAAATATTGCAATTAATGGTGAAACTGGATTGACTAGTTATTTCACAATTAATTACTAAGCATTCCATATTGTTTGTTTGTGAACTTATAAAAATAAGTAAATGAATTTAATTTGTTTAAAATGTATATACCAACAAAGATTATAGAATTAAGTAATATTCAATATAACCTACATAAAACAACAGAAAATAAATCAGATATTATTTCCTGTAATAAATTTACACTTACCTCACAGAATTTATTTTTATATACTTAACTTTACGTTAAAAAATGTTTGAAAAATTATTGCATACCTTAAAACTTACTGACAAATTGAATTGCATAAAGCAATTTGCAACTTATAGTGCAAACTAGCCATTGTAGTAGAAAGTTAAATATTTTATTGTTGTTTGTCTTCTTATTGAGTTTTTTCTTTAGAATCTTATTTCATATTTTCTTCTTTACCTTATTTTTGATTTCAACGATGATTGATGGCTTTATCCAGTTGGTCTAGCTATTGTTTTAATTGTATACATTTATTGTTTCTATTCGGAACACATGAAGATACTGAATGAGGTTTATTCATAAACATTTATAAATTTAGGTGATTTGGAAAGTACTGGTATTTATGGTACAGTTGGTTTGAGTTGTTTAATAAAAATTCTACTGTGGACTTTGTTTTAAATGTCAAAGTTAGAAAATTGATTCAAGTTCATTTATAAATACAAACTTATTTTGGTTGTAATTAACTACATTATAACCTATTATATAAATCAAGGTTCATATTTCTCATGAAGGTTCAATAATTTATAGTAATCACACTGATATATTGAGGAATAAGTGGATTTTAAGGGTGGACAATCAAATTATAATTCTTGTGGAGATTCAAGATCTATGACTGATATATATTAGACCCTCTGCTTGTAAACTTGGGTCTGACAGACCAGAGTGCTATATTTTAATAACTTTTCAAACATTAATTTTAAGATTTTGATAGTATAAGTTTGTATTTTAATATTTTCTAACATACGAATTATTTTTGTGCACAAACAAATTGTTGTACCTTGTTATTTGGAGGAAGAAAAACTGTGTCACTGGGTTCTCTGGAACCATGGTTACATTATACCTTTAGAAATATTTTATAAAGTATAATGGTTCCTTTTTTGTTTTGTTTTTAGATAAATTGATAATATGGTGGCTTCAAACATCCCGACTGATGATTACATTACTCGAGAGGTATTAACTGGAGCTAAATAACTAATGAAGATCTAATTTTATTAAGTTTTCAAGTTAAAATAATTACCCCTTACCAAACACACAAGTGATTGTAAAATATTGATTTGATTATGAAAAATTAGTAAAAATGAATTTAAAATGGGCACTGCTTACAAAATATTATAATGTCCTTCTTACACAGCATTACATTTAAATTAGAATCTTAATATAAAAGCTTATTACGAACTGAATTGAGTATGTGATTAATAAAATATAAAAATATTTATTATGTGTATTTATAAATTGGATAATTTCTTGTTAGCAAACGATCAAATATTGTATAACAAATATAGTTGACTGTTCCTACACATAACGCAGTGATTGTTTGGCTATGTATATTAATTACCCAATCATCTAATGCCTCAAGCAGCTGACGCACACAACCTGAAACCCACAAATATTACATATTGTACATGCTTTGATTACATTACTCATGTCCTTAGCATTTATTTTTAGAAATTATGAAACTCTCGATGTGATGTCAAATTTATGATTTTTACAATTGAAATTTATTGTAATTTTCATGAAATTCATATTTCATGAATTATAATAGTGTATACTTACATGAATTTATAAAGTTACTTACAATGACTGAATATTTTTAAACTACCCATTCAGTCAATGTTTAAAAACCCATTAACTAATTTTTTTATCCTTTTTGAGTTAGAATTGATAACAGCGTGTTTAAACCCCCAAAAATTGTTAAAAAGGTAAAGGACACACGTGACATATTTATTCAAAATTCAGTTGGAACTATACAACATTAAAACTGGTACATAATTTAGTAAAAATGAGAATTCCAAATTTAATAGCATTATCTGTAACAATATTTTTGGTTAAGCCCATGAAGGGGGGTTGTATGCATTCAGGCTATGTCAGCCAGGCTTACTTTCTAAAAATTTTACGATTCAAAAGGATTGGTAAAATATTGCAAACATTGTCATTGTTAATATAAGCAAGGAATATAACTTGGATAAACAGTGATTACTTTGATAGCAAGATTTGTACATGGGCAAAGCAGTAGCAACACTAATGCCTAAAAATGCTAAAGAATTAGAGGCTTTTTGCTTTGATTAGGTAGAAATCAGTCAATTATAAATGTGGATACTAACGATGAATATTATAGAAGTAATAGTTTTTGCATATGTTTGATTTTACAGTTTTATCAACAAGTAAATATTTTATTCAGAAACTGTTGGAAAAAAGTAACTTCTTATGAATAATATTTTCTACAATCAGATGTCTCTCAATGTAAAGGAGCTTGACTTATTTTGTAATGCATACTTGTAACTAAAAAAATACAATAATTTATCTTGTCCGTAACCAAGTTCATTCGAACAGCAAAGGAGGTACATTTTACTTGCTGTTGATAACAAAAAAGCAGCCAATTTATTAATATTTTTATAAACCTAGGTTTATTTAGTTTTAAATTAAAAGATACTTTTGTGAATTATTTTGTTTCGAGGCTAGTAAACATAATTTATGGTTTACCTGAATCGATCACCATAATGAATATACTTCTCTATCTTGTATCATACTTGTTTGATGATTAATTTGTTTCAGCCTTTTCATACAGTAAACAATTTTAGTGACAAAAATTGGAACTAGGAAATTGCTTTGCTAATCTTAAGAGTTTTCATGATTAAAATAGTATAAAGCACATTAATTTGACTCTGTTCAAGTATCAGAATAAGTGGTATCTTCCTAAAAGGGTAGAAGTCACCGAGACATTCACAAAATCCTACAAATATTCATTTGAACTAATTTATAATCTATTGAGCGAATAATGTTTCAGGTGTTCATTAGACGTTGAAACCCATTGTACAATGCCTCGCCCTCACCTTACATTATTAGTGGTCATGACTAACTGAAATGTCCACAATGCAGCCTTCAATATCTTGTGTCAACTCAATTATAGCCCGACAAAGGAGTCATCACTTATGTACCGTAGCTGCAGGCAGCTGGCTTGTCTCACGAGTCACTGCTCTTTGCTTCCTCAACTTTCCGAGATGAAATGTTAAATCTGCTTGCTTTCTGCATAAAACCAAGTGTACAAAGGAGTCATTTTTGGTTCCAGATCAGTTTTTGTATGTTTGTTTTTTAGAGCATTTTAATGATTTTAGTATAAGTTTGCCTGTTTCTGACCTTACATATCAAAGTATTTATAACATAAAAAAGAGTACCAAAAAACAATTTTTGTACTCCGCAAGTCTAGTAAACCCTTTAGAGTCTCTTCATATTTGAAATTTTCTAAAGGGCAGAATGAAATGAAAAAGTCTTGATTGTAGTAGCTAATTGGTACTCTCTTCCACTTAACTACGTGATTTTTTACTTGAAATAAAAATAAAGGATGGAATTTTTTATCAAACTATATTTACTAGCCATCAGACTTTACTTTTGCTAGAGGTTCTCTACGCTTTCTTGGCTTTCTTTTAACCATCACATCAATATTAAAGCTCAGCTTGCTGCCATTCTCCTAGATAACAAAGTTTTCTAGAAGTGGGAAACCCATTTAAGTCTACTTTAGGGGGATGCAAATTAGTTCATTCATGTCAGAGTTGAAATGAGACCTTGAAACACTGAGGGGTTTCAAACTTAATGTAGTTCCATTGGGACTCTCAGAGAAAGCTTAATATCTAAAGGTAATCCTAGTCTCATCCAAGTCTCAGATATAAATATAAGATCAAATAAATCATTATAAAAAATTGTAAAAAATTCATCAAAATGGTATATTAAAGATTGGGCATTAACATGAGCTGCCTTTAGATATTTATGATATGGCTTGAGTATGGGGCAGAGATTAGCGATGAAGGGGGGGAGAGGTCAGAGTTCAAGTGCGACAACAAGGTACCTACAGTAGCAGCGGTCAACGGCGACCCAAACACACGCACGCACGCCTAAATTGCAAGCTAACTTTTTTTTTTTTTTTACAACTAAATTTTTGTACTGTGATTAGCGGGGCAAAGTGGGCGCTCTTAGCGTCCAGTTGCACTGTTGGTTTGACGTGGGGGATTTGGCCGCATATGGCTTACTGGCTCTATGATGCAGTCATTTGACCGCAGATCTCCTACAGGGCTCTTATGTGGGGGAACAAGCTTGTCAGAGCTTGGTGAGAAAAAAGCCTGCTTGTATCCAAAAACTTTTTTACAATATAATGGGTGCTTTTTCAAGCACACCTACGGCATCACTTGAAGGGCTGCTCAATTTAGGAGGCTAAGGCAACCTACAAACTGAATAGTGTAGGTAAGCTCAAGAGAAGCAGATTCAAATCTGACCACTCACGAGCTATTGAAATTGAACTACACAGCAGAACATTGGACATGGTATCAGATGTCATAGACACAAAAATGTCATTCTCCAGACCTTACCTGATCGACATCGAATCCAGGGAGGACTGAAAACTAATGATAGATACAATCCCGCTACCTACAGAAATCATCTGGTACACGGATGGTTCTGTCATGGAGGGTGGGGCTGGGTACGGGGTCTACG
>JAQJVL010008810.1:0-18329 GCA_035578905.1 Stictocephala bisonia
AACTTCAACCTTTTCATTGAAAGGGCAAAGTTCTCTTTGAATATTAAATCATTACTGAAATCCAGCTACCCTTCCAATGTACGTAATTATTTGTCATTCATTCAGCAATAGCAAAGGTCTTTGAGATAATATATATCTTCCATCTCAACAATTACATTTTACCTGAACAAAATGACCTCAATAAATCTAGCAGTCTCAGAATTGTATAAAGTCAGCCTTTAAAAGGGTAAACCATATTTAGGTACCTAGTACAAAAACTGAGTGTTTTTTGTGTTAATGGTCAACTGTTGCAGTGGTTGAAGGATTACTTGGTAGGTTGATGGCTCTTTATTATATTTGGTAATGCACAATCTCACAAGATTCAAGCACTTTCTGGTGTGCCTTAGGGTTCATTACTCAGTCCAGCATTATTCAACCTATTTATTAATGACATTGTTGAAAACTTAACGGCCAGAAGTTTATTGTTTGCCAATGATATAAAGATATTTCGTGAAATCGCTTCATTGATGGTTGCATTGTTCTTCAATCCAGTAACAAAATAATAACAGATTAGTGCTTTAATAACGAAATGGATCTAATTGCCCAGAAGTAGCTATTGATGACTTGCCATAGAGTTCAGTCCCCAGAAGAGCATGATTACTTTATTAATGGATGCATGCTTAGGAGATTTACCAGAATAACTTGGGAATAGTCATGGTTCCTAGCCTGCATTTTGAAAAACACCTGCACATATGTGGGAAAGCCAACTCTGTCCTGGAGTTTGTGATCAGCATATCAAGAGAGGGATTTTCTATTTATACTATGAATTTCTTGTTTATTTCACTAGTGCGACCACATTTTTGCTTAATATGGCGGATAACTCATATGTTAAAGAGTTACAACGCGGCGAATCAACCTTATCAGTGGGCACTGCCTTGTACCCATACGCACTTCACCTGCACACACCTCCTGACAGGCGAAGTGCCTTTCGCCTGTCCTGACGCCGTCACGGAAGACTGAACATTGAAACCAGGACGGGACGGTGCAGTAGGAAAGAACAACTTCTCCCTTCCCACCGCACTCCGTGGTGTGTTTTCGGTTTGCTTTTCACCCCTGGAATTAGACAAAAATAGTAGGTTGGCCACCCCTGAAGAGGGACCCGAAACTATTTTTGCACGGCCAACACTTGATGGTTTTAAGACCACATATACACTTATATACCACTGTACAGGGCTGAGAGAACCTGCCGGCCAGTTGTTGTGGCCTAGAGCAACAGTTCTGCAAGAAGTTGAAAACGTCACATATGAATGAAATGAAATGAAAAATTACTATATTGTACAATTATGTTACAATTGGCGAGGTTAGGACTAAAAGGTCCTCTCTTACACCTAACCATAATTACCGTTTTGCAAATAAGTGATAGCAAAAAAATCAAAACTTATTCTAGTGTGCAAAATAGAAAAATCACAAGATAATATTAACACAAGACAGAAATTCATTAACAAATAATGCTTTATATTTATAAATATAAAGATTTTAAATGAACATATATATACAAAAGAAACAACTGTTAACTTAAACTCACATTCATCCTCTCATACATTCCATGCCATCAGCATACATCTAGTGGCGAACAAGCCGCTCATCCCACGAAGTCTGAAGAAGAACCGTAATTGCAGCTCAAAACCGATCTCGCCCTTCACACCTCTAATATGATCAAGAAGATTATTCTAAAGTCGGCAAGCGGGTACAGTGAAAGAATATTATGTGCACCATCCCGTCACGCTAAGCTTTGACTCGAACCTGTTGTGGCGTGCTCGTGTTAAACCGAGCATCAACCACTGAGCGATCTGCCAGGGGTTTGATGCCACGGTAGGGGTAAACACCGGCATCTTGAGTATGGGTCGGTGATCTGGAACCCGTATCAAATTGGATACTGTGCACTTCTGGAAGGAGTTCAGACAAGGCTTCTAAAGCATATTGGCGTTTGACTTGGTTATATATTTGTCGAGGTACCCAATGAACAATTTCTGATGGACCTTCATCTCCCTACTCCCTAAGACGGAAAAATCTAGACCTGATATTTCTCTTCAAACTAATTAATGGCCACGTAAACTGCCCAGAACTTCCAGATCCCTGGAATGATTTAGCAGATTTTCCATCTCTCACAATTACAACAGCAGTATTCCTTGAATCCTTAAAGCAGCAAACTCTATATGTCCTCACGGATCAACTTCTTTGGGCAACTGGTGGATTCATTTAGGCAACAGTTGGAGAATGTAATGCGTACTAATGTTCAGGATTTAATTCTGGACTTACCCTGTTGATGAAACCAATTATAAGTTCTTCATATATAGTTCATAATTGTTTAAACTCATTTGTTTATTGTTTTAATTGCATGAATTGGTAAAAAGAATTTCTATTTTGTTTCTTGTATTAATACAGAATTTTTTTAATTTATTATTTTTGTACTTTTTATAAGTAATAATTTTTACTTCTATTAATTTATGCAGTAGTTAATATAAGTATTAAGTTACTGCATAGATTATTTAATTACATATTTTTTATTTGTATTTTTAACATTGTTAAAACTGAGTAAAAGACTGTATAATTTATAACTGATGCCGACCGTTGAAATAAATAAATAAATTACTCTTTGGGAATTGTTATCTTTTACCGGTTGTCCCACACATGATTACTCTATGGGTTGTCCATCTAATAGCAAACAGCCATCCATCAGAATGATTATAAAGCTAGCCGCTCGCGGTGTGACTTGTTCTATTGGTCATCTGTTAAGACTGCATAGGTTAACTTGTACTTCCTTTTATTTCCGTAATAATTTATTTAGAAAAATGTCCTATGAAATAGTAGAACGAGGTACATCAAATTCTACGGACTACAAAATTTATTTCAGTAAGTTTCCAATTATTCACTGGGTTCAAAGGTCAGTTAGTGTTTAATAATTGGTAGGCCTATTAGTGCATTTTCTTGCCATCAAATAAGAAGCGTCTAGAAAGTGCATAATTACCTTTCAAAATCGGCTACTAATTAATAATATGAAAGGAGACAATATTAACTGGGGAGCACATGTTTCAACAGAAAATTTGTTTTATTAGTAGCCCTGCAAAGTAAAGCAACAATATTATTTTATACTAGTTTTTTCTATTCAGCTTAACTTATCTAACATGTTTTTACACTATTTTTAGCTATCTCAAGAAAAATCTATGATTTTATTCGGTAGCATGAAACTGTATGCAGTATACTCAACCCATTGACTCACTTAGACAAGTAGTTCTCGCTGCTAGAATATGGTGCAGTAAAATACTGTAACCCTTTGAATCCCAGGTATTTTTTATAAAATATCTCCCAAAAATCTTAGCATTTAAATAATGTATGTGCGAAAATCCCATGCCTATTTTGCCAATTTAAAAATATTTTACTAAAACATTTATTTCTCCCTTATTTTTCAATAAATTTTCAAGATTTTTTAAATCTTTTTATTCCTAATGCATAGCAATACAAAACAATATATGTATAAAATAAATATTCATTCAAAAAAAAGTACTTACGGAAAAATATGTTTGGTTGAAAACTTTTGACCTTATCACACTGAAGGTATCACATTGAAGTATATTTTTCACTTAACAACTTCGCCAAATTTCAGCATTTAATTATTATTTATTAGTAAAAATTAAATAGAACTGAATTTTTCATTAAAATAGAATTTGAGCTTGAATGTCTTGAAAACTCACTATAAAGGTAATTGTTTTATATAAACAATTAATACATTAGAGTGTATAACTAATAAGAACATATTTACAAACAGTTATATGAAAAATACTTTACTAATTAAAAGAAACTTGGAAATAAAACTACATAATATTTATGGTAAACTGAGACGTCAGCTGTCAAGCTAACAGCTGACTGTCATAGGGGTAGATGGGAATCGCTATGTGACATTGATTATAGGTTATAAATTATAATTAATGTACTGTATAAAATACAAAAATAATTTTTATGGCAACTTTGATTCTTTACGGTCACTTTGGTATACAACATGTGTAATTTTATCTTATCTGTATATTTGAACAAAAATATTTTGTATAGTTTTGTATATATGGACGCTGGGATTTCTTGCAAGAACAAGCCTATGCCTTCTTATTTTGTTCTTTACTCAAAACTTCCCAAAAAGAATGATTTTCTGATTCTTTCAAAATTAGATCACTTGATGGGTTTTTGAATTAAATAAAACCTAAATATATTTGTGTTTTACACTTAACTCTCGAAGTGGCAATTACTCTATCGTAAAGGTTGGATTTAGATCAGCATTTTTATGTCACGTTAATAAAAATTCAAAACGCTTAGTGAAAATGTTGACTTGACAGCCAATTTAAAAACCATGATGAATTTGAAGTGTCATTTAAACTCTGCCTACTGTACTTTGGTGCATCAAAATGGGGGAATCGGGACCATGGCTTGTAATGCACAAAATAGAGGAATTCCTGTTCAATTTATTTCCGAGTTCTGTGCGTGAACCCTCCTAAGTCTGTTCATGATGCAACTCTTAAAGACACAATAGATTGATTTTTTTAGGAGGAGTGGAACACTGACCATAACGTAGAATATACAAAAACAATATTTCTGTCAATGTTAAGTGTAAATTAACAAACCACACGAGTCAAATAGAAAAAGTAAAATTAAGAAACCAAGAACTGCTCATTAATGTAGGTTATTTAAAGATAATCAATGAGAAGATTGTAAAATAATTTATGTACTTAATTCTTAAAGTTAAGAACTCAGAATTAGTCTAATTAAATTATATAATTTAGGAAGAAAAAATTTATCATATAAATTGTTAAAATTTAGATATCTAGAGAAAGAGTTGCCCTCATAGAATATTATTTATTTATTATTAACCAACGACATACACCATTTTACAATATTTAGAATACATATATCAAGATGGCCAACAATGTTGACAATAGAGTCTATGAGAAGATGTCATAATACAGTACAGCAAAATTAGTGAGCAGCTACAGAAAGAATAATTATGTAGAAACTTGACGACGTAACAATTGAAAATATAAATATTTAGCAAAATACGAAAATACAACAATTAATTTGTGGATAATTAATGAAATATATGTATGTACAAGTAATAACAATGAATAAACTATATGAAAATAACAACAACGATAGAATATGTAAACGTAACGAGAAATAAATATGCGTTGGCAATAACAATGTACATAACGATATAAATAATACACATGTACAAGTAACAACAATGATTGAATGTATGAACGTTGACGAGATATAATGTGTACTAATAAATTACTATTTACACAAAAAATGTGTTAACATTTATGATAGAATAGGAATACGTGCAGTTGAGCCTATGACTAAAATTATATATAAACCAAATGAATTTCTCTTCTGGCTTTTTCTTTATGCTTTTTTAACTTTATTTTTAAATTTTTGCATACATTTGTTAAAAGACAGATAAGAGAGTTACAAGTGAGAATTTAGTGATGAAAAAAAATTATTACAGAGTGGTAGAAAACCAAAACAGGCCAGGATAGAAGACACATCACGTGATCAGGCTTCCATCGGCAGCTGCTCGACGAACCGCTCCCACGACTGCGGTGAAGAGGTCAACTGAAGAGCCAATCTCGTTCCCAAAGCGCATAAGTCGAGGAATGGGACTGAATCGAAGGTAGTTGGTCCCAGCATGGTCATGTTCGAAGATACGCTGATGTCTAGTAGTTCTGGTAGGAATGTTGAATCTAATTGTACCCAGCAAGAAGGTGCAGTTGATTTGATGAATAGGAAAATACAGTCAGCCACCCGTCTCCTACATTCAAGACTCTGAAGACCATGTGTAGCAGACAGCTCCTCGACTGGGACTTCACGAAAGTTGAAACCAGCACGACATACCAGGAACCTGACAAAACGTCTTTACACATACTGGAGATGGTGAATATGGCCGAGCTGATATGGTGACCAAACCACAGAGGCATACTCAAGTAACTGGCGGACGAGGGACTCTACAGTATCGTAGAGGCGTGGGTGTTCAAGCCATGTTTTGCAGAACGGGAGACCAATCCAAGCATTTGCGAAGCCCTGGCGCAGACGTTGCTGATGTGGGGGCCAAATTCAAAAGAAGAGTTGATGAGAACACAAAGGTCCTTGATGGTACTGCAGCTCTCCACCAGGTTACCATCGAGAAGGTAGTTTGTTACCACTGTGTTTAACTTCCTGCTGAACGTAATCAATTTGGTCTTGGCGGGATTCATAGCCATGTCAATTTTAAGACACCAGTCCAGTACGCCATCAAGGGCTTCCTGCAAGAGCTGGCAGTCATGGTGTGATCAAACTTCAACTAGCAGCTTTATGTCATCAGTGAAGAGCAGAAAGGGGACCTTGATGGCATGCTTGATGTCATTAATAAAGATGGAGAACAGGAGTGGTCCAAGGTGGGACCCCTGCGGAACACCCAAACTAGCAGCGAAGCTCGAAGAGACGTTAACATCAAGGCGCACGGCGAGTCGACGATCCATAAGGTAGCTTCTAAACCATTCCAACATTGTGCCAGTGAAACCATAGCCTTGTAGTTTAGCAAGAAGATGACGATGGTTGATCTTGTCAAAGGCCTTACTGAGGTCAATGTAGATGGCGTCAACTTGATTTCTGCGGCTGAAGGCTTCCATCACCATGTACTGAAGCGAGAGAAGATTTGTCACCGTTGAGCGACCTGAGGTGAAACCATGCTGCTCGTCGATTATGACATGTTTAAATAAAGGCTGCACCATGTCCAAAACGAGGCCTTCAAAAACCTTACTAAGGACGGATTGAATTACGAAGTGTCTGTAGTTGGTAACATCGCAACGATCTCCAGACTTGAAGATTGGAACCACGAACCCATTTTTCAGTGTTGAGGGAAACATGCCAGTAGATAAGCTGAGGTTGAACAAGTGGAGAAGTTGAAGTGCCAGTTCTGAGTAGCAGAATTTGAGTACTCCAGGTGTGATATTGTCAGGGCCACTGCCCTTGGTGGGATCCAGAACAACGAGCTTCCTCTCCACATCCTCAAGAGAGACAGCACATTCAGAGAAGATGAATGGGGTATCAAAGTTATGCACAGGCGGCTCATCTTGGGACGATATTTGCTCGATAAGGTAATGTAAATAAGATTACCTTGAATATATGGTCCCTAAACTACAGTAGGGATATTTTCCCTCTCCAGTTGCACATCTCTCACATTAAACTTCCAAAACTTCCCTGCTCCACTATCCATACTTTTTATATTAGATCAACATAGAATAACCTTCATATTCCAAATCTTAAAAATAAAAGCTGTTGTACAGATAGCCAACAAGTTTTAAATAAGAATAATTGGAACATGATATATTTTACTTCTCATGGACCTACTTTTAAAATGTTTAAAAGGAGTTTCACGTTTAGAAATAATGAAGTGGATTAAATATACTTGGTCATGAATGATCATGGCAAATCTTATCATCGGTGGTTTCTACATCATAAAATACTGAAACAATATTTGATAACCACCTGACAATTTTAGTGTATGTGTTACTACTTTAATAATTTTTTATGGTCACACTAAGCTGTAAATATTAACACTATATATTTACTTCAAGCTAACAGAGAACTCAGCTTAGGATTTAGTTTTGTCACATTCATGTTCAAGAGTTTAAATTTGTTAACTAAGTTGCAAACTCTTAACTTTATTTAGATATGGACTTGAAAATATTTCTGTAGTTAGACCAATTTGTAACTGAACAAAAACTATATTTTAAGTATTGTCTTTTATTTTTAGAAAAAGGACAAAATGTAATTTCACCATTCCACGACATTCCTCTCTACTATGACCATCCCAACAATGTATTTAACATGGTGGTTGAAATTCCAAGGTGGACTAACGCCAAAATGGAGGTAATTTTAAAACTACCATTTAAACATATTTATTTAGAAATACAACTAGCTATAATGAATAGAAAGTCATTGGAAGCTATAATGAAAGATTATGGTTTGCAATAAAAGAAAAAATATATTCTTTGGTTATGCTTTAGAAGTTTAAAGTTGGTAGGTTTGTAAACTCTCAGAATTACAGCCATATTAGCTCATATAACGAGTTAGTAAAAATGGTTTTTATACGTCTACATGAGGGTCCTCTGATCCACCAGACAAACATGACCGTTGTGGATATGAGTCTGTTTATTTATTTCTGGATAAACATCTAGTATTACTGCATGCTAGATGTTCAGGGAATAGGCAGATATAATGAGTCTAAGTTGTTGTTTGTCCATTGTCCTGATTAGTCATTTTTGGGGATGCCTCTTATTAGATTTGCTCTTTGTAGCAATTAGCAATTAACAGTTCAATATTACTGAATGTATAGGGGTGGACGGGTGGGTCAATTCCAATGAACGTGTAGGGGTGGGCAGGTGAATCAATAAAATTTGCAAGTTTATCATTTATTGTGTTTGTAAAATCTTTAACAGCATCACTGTGACAAAAGCAGAGCATTGAGAGCCATGGCAAGCTCTCGGTGAGACCCCCAGTTAGACATGAGCTTCCAGTTAAACCGATTATAAATAATGGGGATGGCTATGCACCACACATTTATACTCTTATATACTTATATTCAATATTAATTCATTGTTCATTACATAACCCCAAGCTATGAGTATGTAATTTGAAGTTTTCTATTTTATAACATAGTTACATACAATAAAAGAAATATTCTTTCATTGCCATGTCGGAGCCTAGCCTCCCTAGGAGGCCTTCAGCCCAGATTGATATTTACCTGCTGCACCCTCTAATGGATTTTATTTTGGACATAGCTTTGATTGTAGTAATACTTACATTACAATCCTTGGTTCTCTTCATAACTTTGGTGTAAAATGTTTCTGAATATATATTTCCATTAAAAACGTATATTTTTATTAGTATTTTTTTTTTTTTTACTAAAAATACAAGAAAAAATTGCCTTTGTAAAGTAAGTGATAATAATAAAAATAAACATCTAATACAACCTAAAGCCTAACGCCAAAATGGGGGTAATTTTAAAACTACCAAAGTAATATTTATTTAGATATGCAAGTAGCTTATCATTGGAAGCTACTTGCATCCCACTATTATTGGCCCCCCTTCTACTTGGTTTTTTCTTTTTTTTGCATCAAAACGGCCGCTAGTGATTATTAAGTGAAATTTTTTCAGTGAATTATTAGTGATATAGCCATCTTACCGTGAGTTGCAGCCTGTTAATCTATTGAACCTAAATTCAAACGAAAATGCCTGAATAGCTTCTGAACTGGTCCTTCTACACAATTAATGAGTTTGTTACATGGAAAAATAACTAAATATAGCTTTATAATTTTTTTTTTCTCATTGTAGACCCCTATTCTGTACTCAAAGTTCAGTCTTGTCGAAGAATAAAGTTTTGTCTTGTCTTGTACTTGGCGGACTCTTTGAAATGTGTGGAGTCCTGTGGGTTCTTGGGGGTAAAGCCGAATGGTAGTTTCACCCGGGTGGACCATATTAATAACTTGATATCTGTATTAAATAAGGCATATTATGTATTTGTGACGTTGTCTAACGCTGTTGACTTAAAAACGCTGCTGCAGGTGTACTTTGCCAATGTTCAATCCAATTTGAACTATGGGATTTTTTCTGGGGAAATTCTGATTTCCTCATAAATTCATAAAGAATTCAAAAAAACAAATTATAAGATTAACTATGAAGGTATCAAAAAGAGATTATTGTCTACCTATTCTTAAGATGTTAAATATTCTTCCTATTCCATGTATAATTATTTTTCAGTTCCTAACTATTGTAAAAATTAATTTATCATATTTTTGCTTTCATAATCACACTCACAAATGTAGTACAAGTAATGCAGACCTTTTTCAATATCCAATTCATCACAGACATTTTTTTTTGCAAAAATACCATTTTACTCTTCTGTTTGATTATATAACAAACTATCTATAGGCATTCATTCTGAACTGTCACCATTAAAATTTAAAATCTTTTAACTATTTGACTGAGCATGGCATTTATAGTGTACGAGATTACCTGGATGCTGGAAAATGACTAATTTTGATTATCTGTAATTTTTTATTGAAGTTAACCCTTTTAGTGCTATGCCGCTTGGTCTATGGATATACCCAAAAGTGCTAAGTAGTTTTTTGCAAAAATTTTGGGTTTTGGTAAAAGGCTAATAGATTTGTTATTTGTTGTCATATCTTGATACATTTTGTTTTTTACTGTAACAAAATAAACAGAGAATGGCCCCATGACAAGAAAATACATGCAAAAGTATTTTTTATTTATTAAAAAAAATTTGTTTTTATTTTTATTTTTGTAATTATGAATAAAATAAGAGTGCCTGAATATTTTTTTATATTTTCTTTAACTATTCCACTGTAAAGAACATCTAATGAAGAATAAATTTCATATATTTTCAGTTCATTTTTTATAAAAAAAGGAGTGTACAGGAAATATAAAAAACTTATCATCATAAACAATTTGTTGAGAACTTGACATTTAAAACATATGTTTTGAACAAACAAGTAATAACTATTCAATCATATTTATATGACATTGCACTGTTTTATTTCTATAAAACCTTTATTATAATAACAAATAATTACAGTAAATGAGGTATTTTGGTTTTGAAGCATCAGCTCTTCATCAATAACTTTGCGTAGCAAGTAATCGTTCGCGGCAAAGTTTGTATTAGTTACACTAAAAACAATTAATTTATTATAAATACGGAACACATAAGTTCAAAATAAACGTTTTATAAAACGAACAAATGCATATGTAAAATGCATTTCTGTTGGATAAAACATACAACTGAACAACAAAACGCACTCATGACTTCACAAAACAAATAGACGAATATAACCTCGATTTTCCTTCACACTAAAAAATATATAGAAAGTCATTTATTGGATACCAAATGGCCATCTATCGATTCTCTAATACCTTTGGAATAAAATGACATCATAGCGGCCAGTAAAATAAACAAGCCTGTCGTATATATACAAAATATGTAGTTTCTACAATGTAGACGCTCACACTTTTAGACATAAACACAGTGTGTAGCACTAAAGGGGTTAATGTAATTTAGTGTTAGTCTAGGCTTAAGCTATGATTTGTTGACAATATGTCTACCACATTGATATTTATATCATGTGAGTGGTGTATGTAATGTAAATAAAGTTTATAAATCCAGTTTTAAGAAAGGAAGATTTAATGTTGTATACTGCCGCACTCACTGTGAATCGTTATGCAATATAACTATGAATGTGGAAAAAATTCTGATTATTTTTCACACCAATACTTTGTTCAATATTTTTGTGTAAATTTTCAGTTAATATAAATAACATTATTCACGTATGGGCTTGATTGGACCACACCAACACCACAGTTAAGACCATTTTGTTGAAGCGGCCTTTCTTTGTGCCCATATTTATATAATCTATTTCTTAATGAGCTTTTTTTCACCAGAACAGGTTGTTTCGGTTTATTTTTCCTTTCCTATCACTCTCTGGCCAATTTTCCAATCAAACAATGTTTACCTGAGTTTGTTACTGTGTTTAAAATGTTAGTTGTGTTATACATGCTGATTTTTTAGGGTTTCCTTTATTGCATTAATGCATTTTATTTGTATGATTCCGCTCTACTTTGATTTTTATTAAATTCTGCAATTTTTGTTAATCTAATGAGTTAACAATACAATACTCTCTTGATATGCCCATAGAATTTTTGTCTTTTTATGTCAATTTGTATTTCTGTTCTCCTATTTTCTTATTACTCCTAAGTCTTTAAGTTTGAAAATCATCTGTATTTAATGCAGCAATTATTTTTTTAGTATAAATCTTCAATTTTTTTACTTTGAACTTTTTTATGTCAAACGTTCAGTTCAACACTTAACTCTCAGCCTCATAGAAGAGTTCTGATTTAGTTACCATGTTGAAGTATGAGTTTTTTATGTTTAAAGGAGTTATTTTTTATTATTTATGTGTTTTTGTTAAGTTTATATGTAGTTGTCATTTTTTGACAACAAGCTTCATTTACAACTTATTCAATACCCGATTTTTGTATAATTTTAACAAATACTTTCAGGATTTAATTTATTGTTATTATTGAAAATAAATAGTATTGCTATCACAAAACTGTGGCAAATTATTATTAGTTTTACAACACAAAATATAAAATGTACTAAATGATGTTTATTCCATAATAATACAAATACACAAGGTAGATAGTAATTGATGTAAACTTAAAAGTTTATTTAACTTGAAAACTAGCACGTTTTGAACTGTTTTATTTGTATAAATATTTATAAACTTTGAGCTTTAAATACTTAAGCAGACTCAGTATGTGCACTTGTAAAATTATTTTGAATTTGCTTGTGCTATATACCTGATGAAAACTGTATACTGTATATTTTCCCGTTATAAAAATGATTTCACACACATTATTTTTATCACATTAAAACATTTTTTTTGGAAAATATTTATATTTTATATATGGTGAATTTAAATAAATATCTTAAATCCATTAACAGAGAACTTAATTTTATTAAGCCTCTTGTAAATTTAATAATTATTGAAAGAAATGTTTATTTTAAGAGGAGTTTTTTCAGTTACTTTATGATTAAAGACATTCAAAAGAGAACAAAAAATTAATTTTTCAGATGTTAACAAATCATCAAAAATCCAATTTTTAAAATTTATTCATTTTAAGTTTGTGTGAAATACCATTTTTACTACTTTTTTTTTCTTAAAATGTACACCTTTGTATGAAATGAGTATTGTGAGGCGTGTTGTGCTTGGTAATACAAATGTTATCATCTGATAACCTTCAAGTTATATCGGTGTAGTAATTAAGCTAAATGAGGCAATAATATACATTTCCCACTCGTATAACACTTGCATTCCACAATTCAGATAGTATTGTTCTAATCAAATATATTAGAAGGAGATAATATAATGGAATGCTAAGTTTGCAAAATAGATTGTCAATAAATATATTTTGTGTTTTAAGATATATTACTTACTATTTGCTGATTGAAAGGCAGATTTCCAGATTAAATTGTTTTTCTTTAATAATTATTACTTTACGGAAGATACAGTTTAAGTGAAAGCATTTGGTTTTAGGCCACCAGAGAAACAGTAATGACTGGAAATAAGTTGTGATAGATTTTTATCTTTTCCTTTTTTCAATAACTGATTTTCCTATCAATATTTTTTTTATTTTTTGTTCAATTTTTTGGGCCCAATAAATTGTCTTAGCTTTCGTACGGTTTTTCTTAGAGTAAAATATTTGTTTCTCATCAGAAACATCAAATCTTGTTATCAATCAATTAATCTAATTTTTATGGCTATAGAAAAACGATGTAATAAAGGGCAATTTAACTATTGGTTGCATAGTTCGTTCTCTAACAAAAAGTAGTAAATACTGCAAACAATGTATACTAGATTGGGAATTGAAACCAAAGGACCTTTCATTCTCTTGGAACTACCTCTTAAAAGGACATATGATTGATCAGTTCACTTATACTGTTAAAAGTCTTTTGTTCTCTAAAAGCTTGTTTCGATATTTGTTTTCTTTCTCCCAAACAAATATCGAGTTATTTAACTACCTATATCGGGTAGGAAATATTTATCCTGTACAACTCCATACCTATATTATTATATACATGCACAAATATATATATATATATATATATATATATATATATATATTTAGTTGTAGATAGAAACCACTCTATATCTATGCTGTTATAAATGTGAACTCCATTCCTATGTTGTTATAGAAGTTCATATCTTGGTTCTGGTAGATAATTTACGACAATGATTTATCAAAGTATTTATAAGAATATTAATTTAACATAAATTTATAGCCCATCTTTACAAAGTATGCAGAAGATGATGAAAAGTCCGCTGCCTCTGCCAGATATTTAAGTAAAGAAGAGATAATTACAGAAATAAAATTTATTTTTCAATATAATATCACTTTAGAGCAACACATTTTTCACATCTCTTGTATAGGTCCAGTGTACCATTTAAAACAAAATTTCAATGTTGTTCTTAAGAATACTGTCAAAATGACATTTTCATTTCTTCTTCTTCACTCTGAAACCTTGTTCCTTTTAGATTTTTTGTCTAGTTGCTAAACAGGGAAAGTTGCCTGGGCTGAACTGGAGTGCAGGTTGTTCAAAAGTTTGTTGCCTCAGAGCTTGTGTTGCAAACTTGGGACATGTGAACTAGATGCTTCTGAAATACATCTGCTGATTTAACACCTTCCTTTTTCAATTAAAGACACAGCACTGACATCTCGAAATTAATACCATAACTCAATCCTACAGTTTTCCTCAGTCACTGCATCACTTGGTCGATCTGTTAGAAGTGATGCGTTCAATTGACTCTTGGCTTTGTGTCAATTCCAAAGCTTATTACAAAACTCAAATCCAATTTGGAAGCTTATTCCAAAGTTTTACAGTGGCATATGATCATCCTTAATCATGATAATCAGTATATATTTGTTTAGTTAAAAATGTAATTACAGATTAGAATTGCTTACTTTTCATCTCACTGAATATTGATTGTAGAAAGAGATAAAGGTGTACAGCCACAGTTAAGTCCGATAACTCGATAGTTCAACCAACTCTATGTGTTCAAAATGCAGAATCGGGACCTGCTTTGAAGCACAGACTTAGGTTTGGTAACCCAGAAATCAGGGCTTGACTCAAATTGTTTCCGAAAATAGACACTAGTGAATTTGGAAAACCAAATCAAAAATATTACTTAAGAAGTAAATCATAAATTTACGCCTTTTATTATATAAATATCTTAATCTATTGATAATTATTAAATCAAATAATCATTGTTTTAATGATATACTGTTTTGTTAGATTGCTACCAAAGACCCCATGAATCCTATTAAGCAAGATGTGAAGAAGGGTGCGTTACGGTATGTCGCCAATTGTTTTCCCCACCACGGATATATCTGGAACTATGGAGCCTTGCCTCAGGTCAGAAACAACCTCAACTTCTAGTGCATAATTATTTTCATCAAATATAGTATTATGTTCAATCAGAGAATGAAATTCCTTACACGGTGATTTTAATAATTCCTTTTACAAAGTGAATTGACTTCCTTGTAACAGCTTGTTAATACTAAAATTCTCAAAACAATTTACCTTTTTAAGATATTTTTTTCTATTTCATAATGTGTGTGTAACATATTGACCGAGCCGTCTAATGCGTCAGGACTTCAGCCTAGGTTAGAGAGCGCATGTTCGAATCCGGCCTAAACTGGAAATACTTATCATTATCATTTTTAAAGCTCTTCTTATTAGAAATTATATAATTTGTAGAAAGAAACTTCAATATTCCAATAATTTAAAATTGTATTTAAGTCTTTGATAACAAAAGGCCTCATTCAATAAAAATTTAAATTATTGAAATATTGAAGTTTTATTCTACAAATTATGTACTTATCAGTAATAATCACCTTGTACTGAACTGGTTCGCAGCCCTTAATCTATCCAAAAAAGTTCCCTGGACAGATCAAAAAGAATGGGCAAAGTAAGGCTAAGAAGGAAATCTCGTTAAAAAAACTAGTAAAAAAACTCTAAAAAAAAACTAGAGGCTATTGTAAATTTATTTTTTTAATGGCTTATTAACTTATTAGAATTGCAAGTACCTCTACTATCTAAATTAAAAAACAATATTTCATATTATTTGAATCCATAATTAGTGAAGACAATGTGGTGTTTGGTTCTTTGTATTTAGAATCCATATTTGTGTGACACTACATACTGCTCAACTATCTTCCATGCAAACGGCTGTTTTTTTTTTTTTTTTTTTTTTTTTTTACTTCACTCGCCAGTTGACATGAGCCTACAGGCCTGTGCGTCAACTTTATTCAACGAGTGAAGTACCAACTGTTGGCTCAGTGGGGATTCAAACCTTGGAATTGCCCTCCGCAGTCTGAAGCCTTATCCACTGAGCCAAAACGCCAGCAATGTTTACACTTCCATGTTTTATGATTTTGTGATGTAAGTACAAAATTAAATATTTAATAAGATTTCCTTTTACTAGTATGGAATGGCAAAATGTTTGAAAGGATCCTTGTGTCATATGACAGAAAGTTGATTTTTTTAGCTCTAAGGACAACAGCTGATGACTGATGGCTGGCCTGTCCTTCTGCTGGCCCCTTCATTCTTAAATAAACATAACCTAACATTTACATTCTTGAGTTATTTTAGCTCAACACCTTTCTTCAATAATGTTACTATGTACATATAAGCTTAACAACTTTTTTTTCAATGTCAACAAAAGATTGTTCTGAAATGGCAGGACTTTTTGTCCAGTTTGCGCCAAAGACATTACTCCTTTCACTATATATACGTTACTCCATAGTGGGTTAAGAATAAGCAGTGGAGGGAAAGATTTGCTCTAGCTCTCTTAACAGCAGATAAGAAAACAAAACTTCACTAACTTGGTAGCTGTCAGCTGTTTAAGACTATATGGTTTTGTTCAACTTGATAAGTATGAATATAAATGTTAGAATAGATCTCATTAAAAGTCTGAATCACAGTATTGCTTACTTTATTTTCTGCATATCATATTTTTTCCAACAAATTGTGAAACTTAAGATGGTGTTTTAACGTTTTTAGGATCTAAACTATTATAACAATAACATTAATATATTTCACTTATTGAGGATACAATAATTATATTGGTGTTATCTATATAATAGTATTAAGGGCAATTAATGTAGCTAACTTATGTTTTTTAATATTGCAAGGTAAACAGCAAACTATTAATAACTTTATAAAGATCATAATTTTTTAAATCTTTAAAAAATGCCACACGACATACCTACGAGTAGATTCAAAATTGCTGTGAACAAAATGTTTGCATAGTTTAGTTGGTAACATAGTATCCTAGACCTCTGTATACTGTTAAGGCTAATTCATTTAATGTAAAACATAACATGACGTTGGATGACATTGACAAATACCATGTATTCATTACTTATGACTAACATCCTTGAACAACTTTTTACTGAAATAAACTGAATGGTACAATTTATTACTGTATAAGTTTTGACAAGCAGGAAATATCAATTTAAAACAATCTTCTATTTGCGTTAACAAGACTACTTTGAGATACACTGAATATAATAAGTATAAAGTTGTTTTTTTCTTTTCATAATTTATCAACATTGTTCAAATCTATCAAATTGTTTAATTATTCCTAATCTTTTCACAAAATTAAGACAAATAGTTGAGGTAATGTCGTAACACCAAGCTTAGCAAAGAGTGCTGAACAGTGAATACTGATCGTAAAGTACAATATTTTTAGTAAATAGAAAATAATTACAAATTGTACAATTGTTACCTTTTTCATAAGTGAATACGTAAATGGTGTTGGAATACTCCTATGTTGACCCAAGTTTGTAGAAACTACATTATATAATGGATGCTAGATTTTTATGACTTTCTTGGATTTATATTGAAACAATTAAATATGAATAGCTTAAAAAATTAAACAAAGATTGAACAAAAACTAAGCAATCAAAATAAAAATACTAGGGTACACCCCTGCATGCTACGCGTGCCAACCTCGCCACTCGCTGCGCTCGTTACACCTCAGCTTTTGACTACAAATAATAGTAGGTTAACTGTATAAACATAAAATCACAATATTAAATTTATGTACAGTATCTCATGCATACTACTTGCGTTGCCACCTATTTACTATCATATCAGTGGAATTATGTTATTCTACTTACCTTGCTATTTCCATCGTGTTCATTTCATTTGCTTTTGTTTACCAGCTGAAGATTAATTAGATACATAAAATAACTGCATTAGATTACCATTGAAACGTTCGACTCCAGTAGAGAGGAGCCCTACAATCGAATGTGAATAAAACCATGCTTAGTGCAACCTTCTCTAGTTTAACATTATGAACAATCTAACTTCCTCAATATTGGTGTAGGGAATATTGAGACTGACCAATAAGATAACAGGACAGAATGACCAATCAGGTCACAGGACCGACTGGTGAATCAGATCACAAGATGGCCTGACCAATAAGATAACCAGATGTACTGAGCAATGAGATCAGAGGACAGACTGACCAATCAGATCAAGAGATGGTCTGACCAATAAGATTACAAGACCGTCTGACCAATTAATTAAATAACAGTACAGACTGACCAATCAGATCATAGGACCGACTGTCTAATCATTTCATGAGATGTACTGACAAATAAAATTAAAGGACCAATTAGATAAC
>JAQJVL010008811.1:0-18329 GCA_035578905.1 Stictocephala bisonia
GTAGTGAAGCGCCAATTTTGGCAAATTTCCTCATCAACTTTTTGTGCCAACTCTTCATTGATGACAGTAGGCCGTCCAGGTCGTTCTTCGTAATGAACACTTGTCCTTCCTTCATTTAAAAGCCTACACCATTTTCACACATTTCCATCATTCATAACACCCTCACCGTAAACTTCAAGAAGCTGTCGGTGAATTTCAGCAGGACGAACATTTTTTGCATTTAAAAACCAAATAACTGAACGTACTTCACAGTCGGCGTAATTATTGATTGACATTGCGACAAACAAAGCAGTATAACCACACAACTAGCATCGGCAGAGACATGAAACGTAAGGCATTGACGGAGACAGGCCAGTAAGTGCTGGCCTTGAATGGACGTCACGTGACCGGATGCGCGGGTACGTTGCGCAATCGGTTTTTACTTTAAAAATTTCCTTTGTATATTCTTCTTTTTCTATTAACATTTCCAGTTATCCATTGTAGTCAGCTTTGTGTTATAATAATAAAACATCATCTGCATTAATGTTTTGAAGTGTTGTAGTGTTTGTTGTTTCATTTATAGACTTAAGCATCTGTTGTTGTAACTTAAATCTAGAGCTTCCATTATCAACCCATTTATAATGCATCATCTTTAGTATTAACACGTTGACTGCTGAAAATTGCCCAATTATGTAGCCCACATGCTAAAAATTTTTATTGTATGAAAACTTACCTTTTGGTCCAATTAGATGATCCCAGTTGCTTATTTTCGATTATCACTTCCAAAAGGTCATATTTATCACTTTTTATTTCGGGTGCCCCGGGGCACCGTGCGCACCTCGCGCCCGCACTCATTATACAACTTGGATAATTTAGCAGTTTTTTTCAATATAAGATGTCTTGTTATATAAAAAGCATAATGTTTAGTTCTAGAAAAATATATTTACAACTATATACATCCCTCCAACCAACCATGAAATGTTATCTTTTATTGCCTGTGAAACTCATCGAAACATATAACGGCGCACAGTCCTGGTTGTCCATTACATGCCAAACACTCGTACATTGTGGACTTCTTGCACTGTCGACATTTTTTTCTGGACACTCTGTTAGTGTTAGGCACTTTCTTCACTATTATGGATATTGTATGATCAGCAGGCCGAGGGAGGGGACGGGGAGGTTCTGGCAAATCCGGCAAAAGAGAGTCTTTGACTGACTCCATAAACTCATACAGCCCCATTTTCCTTCTTCTGTTTATACCGTATGCGTCATTGTATAGATAGTGTGAGTTCATTAGTAACATCTGTAATACATGGACAAACAGTTTCTTGTACCATCTGAGAGTTTTTCTTTCCATTGGGTAGTAGGCCTGCATTTGATCAGACCGGTCTACTCCCTTCATGAAACTGTTATATTTTACTATGGGTAATGGTTTCAGTGACTCTTGATTCCTTTTGTTTATCGAAGTAACCATTTCATTTTCGTGTTCTGTTGATAAGTAGTGAACGATTCTCTGGTCTCGCCACTTTCCTACCATCATACCCTCTGCATATCTTCCTACAGAACCACCTACAGGCAGATTTGTAGATTTTATTTCTTGTGGTATGTATTTACGATCTACGCGTAATGTTCCAGTACAATACGTGTTTTTAGACAGAAGTTTTGAGGCAAGTGGAATACTGTTGTAATAATTATCCATATAAAGGCTATGGCCTTTATTCATATAACCTTGCATTAGGTTCAATACAACGTTCGCAGCATGTCCCTTCCCCCCCCAAATCATCCAAAACCCCACAGTAAACAAATGAATTTCAATATCAAACCATGTGGATCGCACAATGTATAGAGCTTTATACCTTATTTATGGCGTTTGCCCTTGATATACTGCCTGAAATATAATCGGCCACGCCATAAAATCATACCCTCATCAAGGGACAAGTTTTTCTGAGGATAGTAAATCTGCGCCATTTTATTATTAAAGTAATCTATCAGAAATCTAACTTTGGAGAGGCGGTCATTTGTATTGGTGGAAGTGAAGTTTATGCATCGCATAATTAGCAGAAACCTATCCCTACTCATAAATCTACCATAAGTAGGACTGAAGGTCTTTGTTTTTCTCCAATAGTCTTGGATTCTTGGTTTCACAGTCAGACCCATATCAATCAATATACCTACAAATATTTTTAGTTCATCAACTATCTTTCCATCTAGTAATACGTGATTTTGGTGTAGTAGATGGACCGCAGAAAAGTTCAAACGCATATGCATTTGTTCTACGAACTATTGACTCTAAAAATACAATGTCCGTCAGTAAATTAAAAAAGTCAATTGGCCTATCACCTGGAATTGGTACACGAAAACCTTCAATTCCAGTAAAAGGAATCTCTTTCAACCCGTTTGTATGTGAAGCCCAAACAATAGGGTTAGCGTCATAGTCTGGGTCATTGTCCGTGTCAGACTCGGACGCAAATTCTTGGTCATCTGTAGCATTACTTACTTGTTCATCTTCTGAGGATGGATCATCTGGTAAATTACTGGGTCCCGGAGGAAGATCCATGTCTTTTTACACTAATAAAACAATCACATCCAACATTTAGAAGACACACACACGATAGATAGCGCGCGCACAAGCGGAGGGCTGTAGAAACCACGTGGAGCTCGCGAACTTAAAACTACACGAAGGTTAAACTCGCCAGTGGAGGGATAGAACGCGAAAATAACTTCCAACCGGCTGGATATATGGCTAGACTCACAGCAAACATAAAACTAAACACACTGCGTCAGGTGCCCCGGGGCACCACGCGCATGCGGGCAGCACGCGCCCGGTGCCCGAGGGCACCCGACGCAGTCAACGTGTTAAGGTTGAAACTGAAGACATTTTCAGAAATACCATTAAAAATAGCATTATAGCATGGGCGAAACTTCTGAAGATATTGTAAATACTGTAAATATCACCTTGATGTGATTATCACTGAAGGCTCTAGATTCTAGACGTCTCACATTGTGATTTGTCTGTTATGTAATGTATGTTTTGTTTTTTTTTTTTTTTTTTTTTTTACTGTAGAATAATTTCAATAGCTGCATGCAAATATTGTGCAATCAATTGTACAGGGTGTTTTTTTAACGCAGCCCTTGATTTGAAATAAAAATGACAAAACATATCTCTACAGCACATTTATTATTAAAATTTATTATTACTACTATTTACATGATTTTCATGATATTTTTGTTTGGGTTTGGTGTTCAGATAAACCAGAATTAGCATTTATACAATGTTGTGCCCTCTTTAGTAAATTTCTGGACAAAGTTTTCAAAGTTTGCTCAAAACCATGTTTCTAAGCTTAACATAATGTCAGTGCATGAAACACAAATTAAGTAAACAATACCACAATGTAAATCAGCTGATAGTCAAGGAAGAAGAAGAACCAGGACTACCAACCTATGAATTTGTAATTATCTTAAACCTTCATTTTCTGTACTTGTAAATAGGGTTGTGTTTTAAAAGAAACACCCTGTATTTAGAGACTGTAGGTGATAGGTTCTATACTCAGCCCTCTTAATACTGACACGTTGTCCATTCAATGGTTGCCATCGACATGGACACTTACTTGAGAAATCTGGAGTGTCCATGTTGGGTGGTAGCCAAGGTTCGGATGTTTTATAAGGAAGAGAGCTGGGCCATATAAAGCTATAGATCCATTAGTTGCCCTTGCTATTGGGCTATTGAGGGGGCCGTTTCACTCCACGAAAACATGCTAAAAACATGGATTTCCATTTCAACAATTGAGTTCGTAATAGTGATTGTATCGTAACATTTTAAGTGTCTTTGATAAGTGAAAAACTGTTCTAGTGGACCATAAGTTGGTTTTTGTAAAAAATGTGTATTTTAATTTTCAACAGTTAAATATGTGTGACTTTACACGTCATTATTTACTATTTTAAATAAATTAAATTCATAATATCAACTTATGGTCCACTAGATTGTACCTATAATAATCATAAATACAGTGTTCACTATAACTTATCGTAATAATAACCACAAACCGTACAGTTAAAATAGAACAGCATGTTTTTGCCTGTTGGCGGTAAAATTACATGGCTCTACTATAGGGCTGTCTGAGCCAGTCGATTTCTCAGCGGTAACTTGGAGGTTTTGAAAACAGCCGCCTTAATAAATAGCTTTTTCTGAGGAACAGTCGACATTGGTTAGTAACAATAACTACACTCATCACACTTATTCATCCCTCATATTCACCCATATCTCTACGATCGGCGTCTTACTAGTGAATAATGAATAACATTATAGAATGTAACAATTCATGAAAATGTAATTAAATTATTTTTTAATTTTTATTATTATTTTTTTCTATTTCCTTAACCTAAAACTTGGAAAATAAAAAATAATGAAATAAACCATTTTCTCTAAACAATTGCTAATTCATATTTCACTTTACTTCTGTAAAATGGAATCAATGAATAATTTTAAAAATGGTTTACCAGTGATCAAGAAATTTCAAGATAGCAAATATGTTTTTACTCTTTATTATTATATTTTCACTTCTTTTACCATTTACTTGTATAATTTGTAATGTTCCAGGATCTAGAGCATGTACACAACAAGCTAATTGAAACAGAAACAGCTCCAGCTTCTTCTCCTGTTTGAAGTTTATTAAATTGTTATTAAATTATTATTATTTAATGAAATTAATTTAAAGTTGTTCAATGTAAATTACCTATTTCATCTGGTAAAAAAAGACTAAAATTGGGGAGTTTGTTTAGTTTTAAAGACTGAAAGTTGTTTGTGTATTCTTGTTTTAAAAAGAGTGTTATTTACATTTTTTTGTCATTTAATGTGTTATCTACTTTGTAACCATTGTTGATAGAATCCTTTTTCATGACAGTTTTTAACATAATATCTACTCTAGATTCTTATGCATTACTTGTCTACAACATGTACTAATATAATATTTTTGTTATATATTAATTTTCAGCATACTATATAATTGTTATATGTAACAACTGGTGATTGTATAGAAAGCATTTATTAATAATATTATTTTCTAGGTTATAATTTTATGATATTTTATCATTATGTTGTTAATTTTTCTTATAATTTAAAATTAATAAATCAGACTTTTGAGGTACAATTTTTTATTATTACCTGTATTTCTAACTTTTTCACTGCTAAGAGTCCTATATAATCTCTGCATTAGGCTGATATAATCAAATTCAGTCAATTGTGTGATCGCGCTGACATTTTGTGTCAATTTGTGTTTTGTGAGGGTCAATTCATGTCTCCCACTTATCAACAAGAAACAAATTTCACACCCACCCATTAGTCACAAATTGACTGTCTATGAACTTGTCAAATCTAAGTCTTTGTTTAGCCCTCAAACCGGAACTCGGTTGTTTTTCTGCCGGTTAGCACCTGTGGTATACTGCTTGTAAATCTATATTTATATTATTATTACTATTTTTACAGCAATTCACACCAAAGAAAACATTTCAGAAATTTATCTATTTTATAGAGCTTCTGTATATTTTAGTACTACTTTTGAAGTCTTTAGTGATAATCTAATATTTTTAGCAAATTTTCGAAAGAACTGTTACCATAGTGTAACAGTGTTGCGAAAATTGTAATACGCAATAATATATAGTACCTTTATATCCTATTTCCCAAAACTAGATAAAATTAGGATTATTTTTACTATCTAGGAATTTTTAATTTAACTGTATTATATTGTTTCCCCAGTAGCAGCCCGCCTTTTTTTGTGTTTACAAAAAACATTTTACAATACATCAGGTGACATAAAGAAAAATGTTTTTACACAGTGTAATATAACCTGGTTCATTGTGAGTAAAACAGCACCAAATACGAGTAGGTTTATATCATTTCACTATTTTTTATGAGTTTTTGAAAAAACGTTTGCAAATGGGCGAAAAATGACCAGCCAGTGTGATCAAATCTAATGCCGGTTTGAGGGTTAAAAGAAAATTTATTTCATATTCAATACCTTCGTACGTGTATAGGTGAGTGGATGGGTAGGTGGGTGGGTGGGTCAACACATCCGTACTGTATGGATGGGTGGGTAGTTCAATACCTCCGTACTGTATGGGTGGGTGGGTGGGTTAATACATCCGTAAGTGTATGGGTACAATGCTTAAAAGCCTTGAATTTATTTATAAAGCACAATCTTTTGAATGATAACACCCATAGTGTCTTTTAGTCTTTTCTAACGTAAATTTCAGGTCAATATTGTAATTATGCCCCCCCGAAGGTATCTCTGCCTTGACGTGGCGGGGGGGCTTGCGTGCTTCCACAACCCCGAGAGCTATGCCGGCGGTAGCTTGCTACCGGTAGGGTCACCCAAGCCGGACAGGTCTTCGTGGGGTAGAAGCCAGACTAAGAGAGATACCAAACAACAGCTATGTCAGGCCTAGCAAGCCGATAGCGAAGTTGATATTGCTTTCAAAACAATAACCAAGCCTCGGAAGGACAGGAGTAACGGACGTGACTGGAAACGAAAAAGGATAAAGATTGGAACACTGAACATACTTACGCTTTCGGGAAAAACAGAAGAATTGATAGACGAGATGCAGGAAAGGAGAATAGACATTCTGGGATTGAGTGAAACAAAGTGGAAGGGGCAGGGAAGTAGAGAGTTGAGAGGAGGGACATGGCTGTACTGGAGTGGAGGAAGATCAAAAAGGAATGGAGTAGCAGTAATGGTTAATAGGAGGATAAAGGAGATGCTAGACGAAGTGGAGTTTACATCGGATAGAATGATGACAGTTAGGATCAGAAACAAAAACAAGGAAATAAAAATAATGCAGGTGTATGCACCACAGACAGGATGTTCAGAGGAAGAAAAGGAAGAGTTTGAAGAAAAGCTGGAAGACCAAATACGAAATGTAAATATATTAATGGGGGATTTAAATGCAAAGGTTGGGACCGACAGAAGAGGGTTTGAGGAGGTGTTGGGCAATTTTGGGTTTGGAAACAGAAATGAGGAAGGAAGACGACTGCTGGACATGTGCCAAAGAAATGCATTGACAATTGGAAATGGGAGATTTCAAAAGAGGGAGAGCCATATAATAACAAGGTATAGTTGGGATGGGATAGTAAAAAGTGTAATTGATTATATAATAACAGATAGAGAATGGGGAGAAAAGATCATGGATGTGAAGGTGATTCCCAGCGTAAGCGTAGGAGGGGACCATAGACTGTTGGTGGGGGTGTTTAGAATGGAAATAAAAGAGAGCAGAACGACAAAACCAGTTGAAAGAATAAAGGGATGGAGACTGCAGGAGGAGCAGAAGAAGGAAGAATTTAGAAATATGGTAAAAAAGGAGTTACCCAGAACAGAGGTAGGGGAGCTGGAAGAGGAATGGAATCGGTTCAAGGACACAATAGTAAAGGCAGCCGAAAAGGTATGTGGGAGAACAAAGGGGAAAAGAAGAGAAAAACAAACAAGTTGGTGGAATGAAGAGACAATTAAAGGAGTAAAAGAGAAGAACAAAGCATGGAGGAAGTGGTGGAAAACCAGAGCGCAAGAAGACAAAGATGAATATTTGGCAAAGAAGAGAGAATGCAGAAGAATAATAAAGGACGCAAAGGACAAGGAATGGGAGAACTTCACGAAAAAGTTAGAGGAAGACTTAGGACAAAACAAAAAGATGTTCTATAGTATGATGAGGAACAAAAAGAGAGTGACCGAAAGTGCCAAAACAATGCAAAATGAAAATGGAGTCATGGTGGAAGGAGTGGAAATGAAAAAGTTGTGGAAAAGGTATTTCCAAACACTGTTGAATGAAAACTATGAGGAAGAAGAGGAAGACGAAAATGAGGAGCAATGGGAGAGAGGGGAAGAGATAAGTTGGAGGGAAATAGAAAAGGCGGTGAAAGAGATGAAAAGTGGGAAATCCCCAGGACCAGATGAAGTATCATCAGATATGGTAAAGGCTTTGGGAGCAGTGGGAGTACATTGGTTGAAGAGAGTCTTCACATGCGTATGGAGGGAAGGAAGAGTGCCTGACGACTGGGGGAAAGGTGAAATAATAACAATACACAAGAAGGGAAGTAGAAGACTATGCAAGAACTATAGAGGAGTAACATTAATAAGCCATGTTGCCAAAATATTTGAAAAAATAATTTTTAACAGGATTAAGGACGTGATAGAGGACCAGATAGGGGAGGAACAACATGGGTTTAGGAAGGGAAGAAGTACGATCGACTTGATTTTTGCAGTGAGACAAATGGTTGAAAAGCACTGGGAGTTCAATAAAAAGTTAATACTGGTGATTATAGATGTCGAGAAAGCCTACGATTCTGTTAAGAGAAAAAGTATATGGGAGAGTATGGAAAAAATAGGAGTGACAGAAAATATGATGAAATGGGTTAAGGAATTGTATAGGGTGCACGAGTGCAGAGTTAGGACATGTGATGGTAATACAGAATGGTTCAAGGTAAAGAAAGGGCTGAAACAGGGGAGTGTTCTGTCTCCGATTCTTTTTAATGTAGTTATGGAGATAATGATGAGAGAAATTAAAGAGGAGACAAATGAAGAGATGAAGATAATGATGTTTGCTGACGATATTCTGATGTGGGGAGAAAACAGGGAGGAGATACAAGAACAACTGGACAAGTGGAGTAGGAAGATGAGGGAGAGAGGGCTGAGGATAAGCAAGGAAAAAAGTGAAGTAATGGTAGTAGGAAGGGACACAGTTTTGGAAGAAGATATATTGGTAGATGGAAGTATACTAAAAAAGGTAGATGATTTCAAATACCTTGGAACGATGGTGTCAAGTGATGGAAGAATGGAACAGGAAATAAATGCCAGATTAGGAATGGGAGCGGGATTCTTCCGGACGGTGAAACACCTAGTATGGGACAAAGAGGTACCAAGGAGGGCCAAGGTAATGATGTTCAAGAATTACTATAGGCCTATAATTACTTATGCGGCAGAGACATGGCGGATGTCAGAAAGGGAGTGGAGTAGAGTACAGGCAGGGGAAATGAGGTTCTTGAGAGCAATAAAGGGAAGAACTCGAAGAGATAGAATTAGGAATAGTGAGATAAGGAAGGATGTAGTGGAGGAGAGTATAAGAGAAAGAGTGGAACAAGCAAGGTTGAGGTGGTATGGTCACGTAAAAAGGATGAGTGTAGAGAGGTTGCCGAGGAAGATGGAGGAATGGGAAATGGAGGGAAGGAGGCCCAGAGGAAGACCACGAAGAAGATGGCTGGATGGAGTGAGGACAGACGTGGAAAAGAGAGGGAGTGTGTGGGGGGAAGTGGTGAGAGAGGAGATGTGGAGGGACAGGAGAAGATGGAGAGGCTTGGTGACAACCCAGACCCAGGATTGACTGGAACGGGACCGGATAAGTAAAGTAAAGTATTGTAATTATGATTGAATCAATGATTTTTTATTGTTTCAAAAATGATTTTTTGGAAGAGAACCCCCAATCTAAAAAAATTCTTTGAAATTGAGGTATAGGAAACTTGCGAATAAGTGGGGCGTACTATCAGATACAAAACAATTAAAAACATGCACAACACAGTTAGTTCTTAATTTAAGAACTAAAATAGCTTATTTTTTAATTAATTACAAGTTTGCAGTTGAATTACTAGATTTTTTCTTCATATTTTGTAAAAAATTGTTAATCTTAATTTTTACCAAAGTCTTAGGTACAATGTATAAGTGAATATTAATATTTAGATCCTCCGTTTTTATCATATGGCTACTTGGTATTAACTATAAGCTGTATATGTACATTAAGTAGAAATAAGCTAAGCATTCACACTTAATCGTTTACCTTTAATATTAATATTGAAAACTTCTACTGCTAATGATGTTTTAGAAAAATGCAGTCTCATTATAAGAAACTCACATTTAGATGACTCCTTCCAAAGTCTAGGTGATATCCGTTCAATTGTTTTATCAGGCAACTCAGGAGATGCTGCGATTCTTGTCACAGACCTAAATGTTCAAATTCTCTCTCTCCTACTGCTATTTCTGTGATTTACTATTTACCTAATTTCATGGCTTTTTTATGCTCTTTTAGCTATCAAAGGCTGCTCTCAGCGCTTATAGTGGTGGATGTTGTTAACAGTTTTTATGACAATTGTTTTTAATGTGATTCCTACCCACATGAATAGTTTATCCTTTATTTTTATCTAAGTGATGTAACTCACTTGACAGTAATTTTTAACAAAACAGGTATCGCCCAATAAAATAACAGTCACATCTGTTGGAAAACAATCATATATATATATATATATATATATATATATATATATATGGTTAGGATTTGAGTTTTTTCTTTTGGAAAATAACTGTTTTCTACAGGAAGCAACTGCATGCTTAACCCTAGTATACTAACGTTATTTTTTGTACTTTAATACTAACTATACGTAAATTTGGCGTACACATATAATTATATCAAATAAAGGTGAAAATCAAAACTCAGTTGTGTATAAAATGGTTTTATATTGTAATATAAGAAGCTACAAAGATGTAAAAATCATTTAACTATCAGAATGTTAATATATAAAATATAAAATTAGTAAAAAAATTACAAAATCAAAACATTTGTTCACACTACAGCTTTAACATGATGGACACAGTTTTTTTTTTTTGTGTTCTCCGCAAACAGGCTTCTTACATTTAGCACAGTAGGTTGTGGTAAGTCTTTTTTTCTTGTATGAGCACAAGCTGCAATACTTTCGTTCCCCCTTGACTACAGTTTGATTGATTGGTTCACAGGCCGCTTCTTGTCTAGGCGTCTCGGAAATTGCTTCAATCTTGGATCTAAGCTCTTTGCTTAGTGTAGGTGTAGAAGATCTAATTATCTGCCAAGGTCTTGTTAGCTTTTTTTGAAGTTCTAGAAAAAACTCTTGCCTAGTTGAAATTTTTTAGCTATCTGGGTTACTTTTAAAGTACTGGTGGCAAAAAACAACATAGGAATTCATCATTGCAATGTTTATGATATTGTAAAATAAACATAGAGGCCAGCGTCTAGTTTTCCTTCCACTGTTGTTGTTTTGACACATCTGATCAAGCGTATCTACATCTCCTTTTGTTTGGTTATATGTTAAAATTATTTCTGGTTTGTTGGTTATCTGATCCACAACAGCATCATCATGCATACTAGAGAGTAATGTAACCAATTTTCTAGTGTTGGGTTTAAAAGATACTGCTGTTATATCTTCAGAGAATAAAAAGAATGATGAGTTTACAGCTCTGTTCTGAAACTTCAAATCTGTAAATTCAGAGGGGAGTTCTCTTTTATTTTTTCTAACAGTACCTACTGTTGTCATGTTGTACTCGTCCTTTAGGTTTTTGACAAGTGGAACACTAATGAACCAATTGTCCATAGTAATATTCCTATTGGACCCTTTCATATCTACTACTAGTTCCTCCACAATACTTTGTGCAATAGGGACACTTACTGAGGATGTCTGTTTGCCCAAATACACAATAGCTTTGTACATATATTTAGTTGCGTTATCGCAAACCATAAAAATCTTAATACCGTATTTGTTAGGTTTATTGCTCATGTATACTCTGAAAGGGCAGCACCCACGGAATCCTACGAGCTGCTCATCAATTGTACAGTATGAGCTTGGTTTGTAGTTTGTTGTGCAGTTGGAAATAAAAAGATCCCAAACATGTTTAATTGCTGCAAGTTTGCTATGTAAGCGTCTTTCTTCTCTTGTTTCACGTTCATCAAACTTTAAGCAATTAATCAAAAATATAAATCGTACTCTGGACATGGTTGCACGATATCTATCCCCACAGTATTCACAGTTGAACGAGAGCTTTGCAGAAAGATGGTTATCTTTTAGTGTGGCTGATAGGATTAAAAGGCCAATTAGAGCATTAAGTTCTTCCTTGCATGTATCTCTTAAAGTGGCACTTACCAATGCATATTTTTGTCTTTGAATCTGTATTTCTTTGTTAGTACAAAGCAAAATTTCCTCAATTATGTCCTGTTATAGAAACAGTTTAAAACATTCCTCAATGTCTGGATCAATATTTATCTTAGGGCCAGGTCTAATGTGAATTATATTTTTGGATTTTGTTTTATTCTGTAAGGAGTCAGGTTTAGTTTTCCAAACGTAGCCATTTTTTCCTAACAGTTCAGTTTCATTGGGTACTTCTATAATTGTATAAGGCTGAGCAGATTGTGGTTGAGAGACTTGACCTTGGGGTGGTGTAGATGAACTAGAAGAACCTTCAATACCTCTCTTCCTTTTCTGGTTTTCATTTACTTTATTTTGTCTCCATTCAATTGACAAAATTCTTTCCAGAAAGTCAGGAGCATCAGGCTCATCATCAGGACAGAAATCAGGATCTGCATCCGTATCGTCAGAGTCAAACACTTTCTCATCATCGTCATCAATTTCACTACCATCTCCCTCATCATCAAAAACCTCATCAATAAGTCTGCTGATTCTCTCATCATCGCCTATTCCAGCCATGACACTGAAAATAACAATTTATAGATCAGCAGAATTATTCATGATAACTTTGTCGTGTACGCCAGATTTACGTAGTTGTTCCTACCATATATTTCACTAACAATACGTAAAAATTACGTACTGGGATACAGCTTACAATCCTAACTATACGTAAAAATTATATGTATAAAACCCCCCTTAATACTAACAATACGTAAAAAAGACGTGGTGACTTACCGAAACACAAATATAGTGAGGAGACGGAAAGCAAAACGTAACCTTGAAGTTCACTGTCTCAACTAACACTGAACAAAGAAAGCACTGCTGAGAGGAGAGGGGGTTGGCGTAGTTGGAGGGGGAATGGAAGAGCTCAACATGCGGTAGGGTGTAAGAATTACGTATACTTAATATTCTAGGGTTAATGTGCCTTTCATTCTGCATTCGTGATACCTCGGCCTTTGGCTTTGTTGCGTGGCTTTTGTCTAAAAATATTAGTAGATACACTATATCAAGTAAAATCATAATTTACAGTAGTTCATTCATACCTATTTATTACTATCAACACCCAATGTTATTACTAACATTACTTAGCCTACTTCAAAATTTTTTATTTTATTTGTTTTTATTTACCAGCTGATGATTAATTAAGTAAAAGAACTCTATTAGATTAACATTGAACCAAGGGGAGCAGAAAAGGTAAAAAAAATTTGTGAATTTTACTTTATTTCAGTATATTAAAGTTTGGTATTTTGCCTGCATAAAATGTAAAAATAATTGCTGTATGTTGCTTATAAGTATTATTAATAAATTAATTAAATTTATTAATTTAATTAATTTATTTTAATTAATAAATTAAAATAAATTAATTAAATTTATTTTAATTTATTATATATTTATATACAGCACTGCGCCACCAGTCGGCACTGGTGGCGCAGTGCTGTAACCCAGCTACATGGGGACAAAGTGTTTGGGAGATTGTAGGCGATAGGTTGGATGCTCGGTCCTCTTAATACCGACATGGCGTCCGCTTGGTGGTTGCTATCGGCGTGGACACTACTAGAGAAGTCTGGGGTGTCCATGTTGGGTGGTAATCATTGTGCGGATGTTGTGTGGGGGAGATAACTGAGTATCAGGCTTGTCAATTAGCTGAAAATCAGACCAGCACTACGTGGTTCGGATTCCACGTAAAGCTGTAGGTCCCTTAGTTGCCCTGGCTGTTGGGCTATTAATAAATTGCCCTTTCTGAGGAATTGTTGAACTCAGTTAGTAACCAGACTACACTCATCCACACTCATCCTACACTCATAAAACCATTCATATTCGCCTTAAAATACGCACAACGTTGTGTCGGCGTCTCATATGTAAGAATGTAAGAATGTAAATATGTCAGATGGTTTAATCAGCTGGAGGAACACACTACTGGTTACAATATATACAAAGCTGCTTCCATAAACACATATTAGCAATAATTTTCCCATAATTTGGCTCTTCATAAGCAACCAAATTAGAAGCAGACAACTTACTACTAAATTCAAGCCAATATGTTTATTTACAAATAAACAACACTATAACCATAGTAACCAAAGTTTATTTACTAAATTTCAGTTTTAATGACGTATGTTATTTATTATTATTTGATAAAAACTTTATAATTGTTAACCCTTTCGATGCCGGGCATATTTTCCCTTGGTATGCGAGAAATGCCGGGGGTATTTTTAGTGAATATGCATAGTTTACGTTATTTTGTTCTAACTTTGTTATTTTTCAATATATTTTCATAATTATTTTTTTGGTTTTTCTTGTTTTGAAATGCTCTTTTTACTACTTGTATATTTTCTTAAATAAAATATTGGTTTTAATTTGTAAAATCAACTTTTTTTTTAAATTAAATTTTTTTTTTTACTTTTTCAATTTTGAAACTTCAGACCATACAACAAAAATACTAGGGCTATAAAAGTGACTTTATTTGAAAGAACATTTAATTACTAACATGCATACCAAATTTCAAAGTCTTACCTTGAAAATCCCAGGATTTATCGTAATTTTTTTCGACAGTACAAAATTACATATTTGTCACAATTGAGCGATTATTTCAAGTGTGACAAATATATTTCAACAAACGCATATTTAAAAGAGGTTTAAAACACTTTTTCTGTATAATCAATTCTCAACAGATTGGTACCGTATATGTGGCATATTCGAAAATGCCTTATCGAAAAAAAAAATTTGAGCGGTCCGAAATATCGGATCGCGGCATTTTTAGCGTAACTACCGCTGTCCGATATATCATACAGCGGCATCGAAAGGGTTAATATTATTGCAATGCCTAAACTAAAAGTGAGTTACAGAACTAAAATAAAACATTATGTAGTGAATCAATACACCAAAACAAATAGTAAAATAGGGTTACAATCCAATTGTAGGTCTATAACAGAAAATGTAATAACTCAAAACAATAAATTATGATAGGTTTATAATATCATATTGATGTTTTGAAACTGAAAAAAAGCAGAAAAATCTGCTAAAAAAGTGACCTAAGAAGCAAGAATTATTAGGAGGAGTAAGAAGATACTCATAGAAGAAGACATACAGTAAGTGAAGCTGATGACACTCAGTAACTTAGGTATTTTTTATGTTTGTTTGCGATTTTCCGAAAGTTGGGATTTTACCATACAAAGCAACAATTTTCTCAAAAAGTATTTTACCTAGAGTTTAAATGTTTACATATAATAAACGAGTGTAATTCAATAATTACACCCAGTTTGGTAATTTTAACTCTTGTAATAAAATTATGAAAAAATAAAATACAATAAAATTGTTAGAAAAATATATTTTTAGAAAAAAAAATGTAAGTTAAACATTTTTTTGTAAAAATGTTTTTAAATGGGTCTGTTTGTTAATAGAAGGTATACAAAGATATCCTAAATTTGAAGGCTGTGACTGTAATAGTTTTTATTGTAAGTGTACCTAAAGTTATGAAATTAAACATTATCAGAATAGGCCTTTCCTTCTTCCCAAAGGCCGTGGGGTGGAACCCTACAAAACCATCCTTAAAACCTTTCTTGGGAAAAAATGCTTAACTTCCCAAAGTTTAATGACAATTGAATGACTGTTAAGATGCATAATGAAGACACAGACAGACATTAATTTATTTTTATACTGTGCAGATCAAACCTCGTTAATAATATAAACATCATTATTTACATCCTACAGCTGTTAAAAGATAATTTTTCACATTTAACAGCTGTTACTTTTCAATCAATTTTAATCTCTTCGTGTTATTCGTATGGCTAAAAAATTAACTTTGAGGGCATCCGAATTCGGGGTGAATTTTTTGACACCTCGAATTATTCCAAAAATATGGAAGGAATTACTTTAACAAAAAAACGGCTTCATGTTTAAGTATGTTCTGTTAATCATATATTTTTGCCATCAGTTTTTTTTTCACCCATGAAATGATGCTATCCAAGGCAGTTGCCCAAATGGCCTAGTGAGTCTGCCGGCCCTGGCTGGTTGTTGTTTGTTCATTTGTGAAGCGAGTCTTCACATATTATTTAGGCGATTGGATGGGTTGTGTACTGTATTAAGTAACGTCGTTTATATCTGTATAGTTTTCAAGTTTCCAAATCTTTCAGCTCAGAGTAGGCTTTAAATAATTTCGTTGAATGTATGGGCAGTTTCGTGTGTTACGTAGCTGTAAGGTCACCCCTTTTCTTGTCTTATCCATATATAACTACAAAATAATTGATTCAGGAGGGTTATAATATTTTTTTAACAACTTCAGAGAATCTTCAAACTGTGTTTAATGTGTCTGACAAATAATGTCAATACAGTTTAACAATCAATGCAACCTGTGAGTAAGGAATCAGAATAATTTAATACTAAATAAAACAAATACAAATGCAAGAAACATATTTGAATAAAAAAATTACATGCAAACAATTAATTCTGAACAATATCACTAACATCACAGATATTTTGGGTCTTTTATGTGAAACAATAAATACTTAGGTTTTAATTAAATAATGGTAATTTCTTAATGCTACAACATAAATTGATCTAAATAAATAAGAAAGTGTTCAAACAAGTATAAATAAATTTATACATTAATAGGTAAAAACGATTTAAAGGCAAAAACACAAACTGCCTTTTAGATATACTTCAATAATATTTTTGAAGCGGTTTTATATTAATAATAAACTGAAGCAGGTAAAAGTAAGGTATACTATCAATCCATATTAAAACCAATATACATTTCACTGCCAAAAACAGTATCTTAGTTTTACAGGTGTGTTATGGTCTTAAAAGGTTTTAAATTAGTAACCTGGCTTTAAAATGGCTCCAATTTTGAATTTAGTTGCTTTAGTTTTGACTACCACAAAATTTATTCACATAATACATAATAGCACTTCTATGTAAAAAAAAAAAAAACATATTAACTAACTTAAGTTTATCTTACTTAGTGTCTTCTTAGATCTGTTTTCTGACAAAAAATTACTTTAACTTTTAATATTATATACATTACGTACATCAAAATTTACATTGCATTTTTGCTGTTGTCCATTAAATCTGATAAAAAATTTGTTGAATAGGTCAACATAGATAAAGAAACACATACTAGTTTTCTTTCTTGCTATTACCTATACTTCAGGTCAACAGAAATTAAAGGAATACGTGCAAAAATGGTCCTTTCTTAATAATGATTTTGACGCTTTTAATATTTAATTTTAGAGATTAATACTCAACATCAGTCCTCAATGTGAACATTGAGAATTAAGTCAAAAAGTTGCCGTTTTCAGTGAAAGACAGACAAGAAGGCAGTGCATCAGTCAAAATGGATGGAATATTCTTTGGATCCTTAATCTAAGGTACATTTTAGGTGTTTATTCTTAACACTAAGTCGCGGTCTATGTACAAAAGAGATGAGTTGACTAGCGATGAGGTGGACCGGTAACAGCCGAAGTCACTGACTACAGTTTTCAAGGCTGTGAGAAACGACGCAGTGGCGATGTGACCACCACAGAGAGCAGCTCTGGACAGCCCAACACTGTCTCTGGCCGTGAGACACTGGCTACAAAATACAAACACATGTTAACTGATTACTTGGCAGTACTCAGTAATATTAAACATTTTATTGGTAAATTAAAATGATTCAGTGGATATCCATCATGAAACACATGTTTAGCCTTACATGAGACCAATGGCTCTTCAATTGCTATTGAAGAGTTGAAGTACAGTACAATCTTGATTATCCATCCTTGCTTTATCCGGCTGTCTTTGTCATCCAGCTTGACAGTCAGACAAAAATATATTTTGTTATTTAATCAAATTACAATTCAGGGGAAGCATAGTTCAGCCTTTTAACGCAAATCTTGAACAAGACGGTTTCAGTTTTTGCAACTTAAATATTGAAGGCGTTTTATTACTTGTACATTGCTGGTTGAAATGATTCAGAAAGAAATGGATGATCATCTGCTGCGATGATAATCTTATTGTAAAAATGCTCAACAAATTGCTATCAAATCTTGAGTTCATGATTACAGAATTATCAAACCTTTTCTATGAAATCAAGGAAAGATTTGCGTGAAATTGTGCCTGATATCACAAATGTTGTTCACACTCATGTCAGATAATTACTTTGAAATAAATAAAAATAGTTTCGAATCCAATCTGATGTTTCATGTGTGGTTTCATAGAAAAGATTTCCAGAGTCAATTGTGATGAAACTGCAGGATCATTAATATATCGCACTTAGTTTATGATCAAATATATTAAATTTAAAAGCTTTTTAAAGAGTATTTCTAACAGAAAATGCATTTTCTCTTATTTCAAAGAGGGCAGGATTTTTAATTAACCATCACTTGTTGATTTAAAATACACAACTCTTTAT
>JAQJVL010008812.1:0-18312 GCA_035578905.1 Stictocephala bisonia
ATTAAAAAAAAACAACCTTGTGTCCGAGTGGTTCCGCATCCGACTCCTAACCCGACTTTGACTCAACGAAACCCACTAACTACTTACTGTATCTCGACGCCAATGATTTATATGGAAAGGCCTTAAGTGAGCCGCTCCCTCATTCAGAATTCAAGTGGATCGACCCTCAAGAAATTGATAAATTGAATATTAGAGATATACCAGGTAATGCAGATATGGAATATATTTGTTGAGTCGGGTACGCTAACCACTGGACCACGCGGGGTTGATAGCTTTTTGTCTAATTTGTTTAATATATATTTATGTTTTAGGAAATTGCTGCTGGGAGCGCTGGTAGCGATTGCACTCTGTGCAAATGCACAGCTGTTTCATGTAGCAATTCCTCGCGTATGCATCGTAGGCTAAGGGTGTACGAAGGAAACTACATAGAGTATATGACATATTACATTTGTTATAGTATAACAGAGTGCATTTTATATAGTATAACGTGGGACTTTGGAGGGAAATTTGGGAAAAGTGAGGTTAGGAAATTTGGCGGGAGCAGCCATCTTGGATGACGTCGCCATCTTGAAATATTCGTATTTTATATAGTATAACAAGGCTAATAGTGTATTTTATATAGTATAACATGGTAAAAGTTAGGTTAAGAGTGTATTTTATATAGTATAACGTGGGAATTTGAGGGACATTTGGGAATTTAAGGGAGATTTTGGAGGGAAATTCCCAACAGGTTGGCAGGACTAGAGCAGCCATCTTGGATCCGGGACCGCCATCTTGGATCCGGTCACGTGACTTCCCCCACCCAATCCCATTAGCGCCAATTAAAACTCATTAAGGTCAATTAAATATCAATTAAGGTCATTAAAAATCGATTAAAACCCCATTAAAAACTCATTAAGGTCATTAAAAATCAATTAAAACCCCATTAAAAACTCATTAAGGTCATTAAAAACTCATTAAGGTCACGTGACCTGGACCCCCACCCTCGACTCATCATTTGGCGAAAACTCATCATGGGGCGGCGTAGAACGCCCATTATCCCTCTACTTGTATATACAGTTCTTAAATTCTAAACTACGTCGGTGTGTGTATATGTTTAAAGCTTTGTCTAGAATACTTAATTTGAATACTTACAGTTATTAAAAACAGTATACTTTGCTTATATACAATCAATGTTACAATATGGAATAATTGCCTGGGCAGGAGCATATTCTTCATATATTCAACATATATGAATAATTAATAACGCAGAAGGTAATTTTAAAAGCAGTTTTGAAAACTAATTACATATACGTCAGATGATCTTTTTGAAACTTTGAAAGTTCTAGATGTCAAACAGTTGTTTATTACAGTTTTGCTTTTGTAAAGTTTCAAACATAGTTCATAAAAACAGTTTTTATGAAGCCGTTCATCACCCTTACGCCACCAGGCACCAAGTGAATAAAGGTATAAATACACCTCGTGTAACGGAATTAATCAATACGACAAATGCAATGTACTTGGCTCATATTTTGTTTTATAATCTTCTGCAAGAAAAGAAAGCCATCGATTTTTATTGTAAGATATATTTTAAGAAAAAAATTACTTTATGGTTACTAGGGTTGGGTAGGGATACTTCCAATGTCTTGTTACGATCGGGGTACTTCACATGACGGTCAGCCCGGTGAGCGACATGTTCAGAGGGATTGGAATGATTGAGAGAGACAGTGATTAAGGTAAGGTAAGAGACAGTAAGTAAGGTAAGTAAGCGTGTAGGATATGTGTAGAATGTTTATTGGTGAGTATGCGTGAGTGAGTGTGGGCGAGTCAGTATTGAGAGGTGAACGTGAGTATGAGTGTGCAATGTAAGTGTCATCTTTCGAGTGGTTTGAACGTGAGTGTGCAATGTAAGTGTTATCTTTCGAATGTTTGAACACGAGTGTGAGTGTGCAGTAATAGTGACATTTCTTCAACTCCTTAACTCTAGTTTACTTTTAGTTTATGATAGTTTCCATTACTAGACGTAATTTTACACGTCTTCACAATGTTTTTTAGTTTCATAATGTTTTTATTTCATGTTATAAAATGTTACAGTATTAAGTATTTAGCATTTAGCATTTTGTTATAATTCATTGACTGAATGAACTCAGTCATAGCCCACAGGCAGTAGCCCATGTTGTGGCTTTCTCATATTGTTGTAAATGTGTATGTGTTCAATTTTTTGAGATCAATAAAAATTATATTATTATATCTTTGCCTAAGTCGGCACTGGTGGCGCAGTGCTGTAACCCAGCTACTTGGGGACAAAGTGTTTGGGAGATTGTAGGCGATATGTTCCATGCTCGGTTCTATTAATACCGACACGGCGTCCGCTCAATGGTTGTCATCAGTATAGACACTACTAGAGATGTCTGGAGTGTCCGTGTTGAATGGTAGTCAAGGTTCGGGTGTTGTGTAGAGAAGAGAACTAAGTGTGAAACTTGTCAGTTAGCTGAAAATCAGACCAACACTACGTGGTTCGGATTCCACGTAAAGCTGTAGGTCCCATAGTTGCCCTGGCTATTGGGCTATTAATAAACAGTCCTTTCTGAGCTAAGTCGAACTCAGACAGTAACAATGACTACACTCGTTCATCTACACTCATCACACTCATTCATACCTCATATTCGCCCATATCTCTACGATCGGCGTCTTAGAGATGAATAAATGAATGAATGAATAAATTTAATAGTACGACTTGTGATGTTTCCAAAATGTGACAAGCTATACATTTGTTAAACTTAAAACATTGTGTAGGGATATTACTCAGCTTTCTTAAGCCAAATCGTTGTCTAAATTCGACACTTATTATGGGCACCAATACTCTTTGATAATATACAGGGTGTTTGGAAACTCTAGCTAAATCTTGGGATTTAGTTCTGGACATAAAAACAAACAAAAAATGTCATATAACAGTATGGTATATCTTGCTTCGTTAACTGTGTGCCCGTATGTTTGTGATTTTTATAAAAAAAAATAATAATAATTCAGAAACCATAAATGCCACAGATTTCAAGTGTTACATACTTAGTAAGGCTAATAGCACCTAAACGTATAATAACTTTTTATATTTTTTTGTTCAATTGTTTGGAAATAGCGTACGTTTTAAAAATAAAAATTTACAAATAAATAAATAAATGTTACTATCCTAAGCTATTTCCAAACGGTTGATCAAGAAATATCGAAAATATTGTACGTTTAGGTTCTACCAGCCTTATTAAGTATGCATAATTTGAAAGCTATGGCATTTATAGTTCCTAAGCTATTATTTTTTTAAATAAAAATCACAAACATAAGGACAACGGTTAACGAAGCAGGATAGACCATACTGTTATATGACTTTTTTTGTTTGTTTTCATGTCCAGTCCCAAAGTTTGGCTGAAGAGTTCCCAAATACCCAGTAAAGTATTACAAACATTTATAAGCACTATTGCCTAGAGGGTTAATCATCCACCTTGGCTTTATTGACAAATTGGTTTACCCCTCCATATAAATCAATTCGTTTTCTTCTTGGATTTTCTTGAAAAAAGTATTTTAAAATTCAATTGGATACAAAATGGGTTCCAAATTACTATGTTTTACTAAATAACTGTCTATATTTTACATGTTTTAAAGACAACACTAAATTTTTAAGTAACATTACGTAACTTGAATATGTATGTGTTTTAAAATTTGAATAACAAGAACGTTAAATGCACTCCTACAATATATTCCAAAGAAAGTTAATTCCCCTCAACTTTTAAGGTTAGTTTTAACGATAGTCTATACTAACCACACGCTTCCTCGTTTACAGTATAATTTTCCAACACATTACATAATCACCTTGATTGTCCGAATTAATTGGTTCATTGGCTAAAATCTAATATCCAAGAGATAGTCCCATAACCCGTTCAGGTGAAGTTTTTGTCGCCTACCATCTGTGGATATCCCGTCGTCGTCAGACCACTTCCTTCCTACCCTACATTGTGGTTTGATATCTCCATGCAACCGGACGGCACATGAAACTTGCAAATAGATATTATACGACACAACGTAGGCCTACCTGACAGCATTACTTAAGGATTACAACATCTTCCGTTCTTATGTGGAAAATCTGATATATATTAATATGTTAAAATACTTGTTTCATATTCTTTTATCAGGAATTCTTTTACTAGTATAGTTTAAATTTTGATTTTAATCTTATTCAGCCGGGTAGTTGAACTTTCCATTTTTTAGAGCCCATGTTGTAAAAAGGTTTTAAAATTTGATAATAATATCTTCCTGTATTTGTTCGAAGTGTAGAAAGCTTTTCATTAAGTTATACTTTGAAGCTTCTGGGTATAAACAATGAACAATAAGGATAGGGTTATATGTAGTAGATCATGTTACTTTGATAAATTAAGCATTTAAAGGTTTGAAATATTCTAAATACAGTATATTTTTTATAAAATAAACACTTTTGTACCGTTATTAAAAATGTCCCTTAGTTACATCCCTTCAATTCCCTCAGTCTATATGTAGCTACTCACTTCGAGACTTTTACAGACAAGTTGAAAATTTAAAATTGGTATGAAGATGAACATTATTGGGTTCAAACAACAAAAATGCACTGCTCACTTTCCGTTATACACATTTAGAAACAGCAGTTCTAAGATCCTTCATGACAAGCTAGCAAATTAAAATTAGCCATATGGACTCAAACCTTGGAGTCAAACAATCAGAAAAATTAGAACTTTACTCACACCTTGAGCACTATTTTGAGAAGATTTATGTGATTTCTTTACTTTGAACACGACATTTTTATGATATTCTCAAAACTATAAAGAATGCCGTAACATTTTGTAGGAGTCACAAACTCGTAAAATATGTTGTATTGTCGGATTCAATAATCAATAAATTGTATGCCTATATCAGAGGCAAGAAAAACTATATCAATTGAAAATATTAAATTAATTTAAAAGCAACCTTCTTTTAAATCCTTATTCGTCTCTTGAAAAAGGTGGAACACATTGGCCTCACTGTCCCAACATTTTTAATTTTGTATTTGAATTTATTAACAACTTGCACAGAATCCGTCCTTCGTACGGGGTTTACGTTGATTTATATTGTGCTTATTACAGTCAGTAATACAAAACATATACCTACTGGCATCTGTATAATGCAAAAGTGCGTTGTGCTTAAGGTACCCTTAGGAAAGAAGACGGTAGGTATCACGCGCATCTCTTATGACGTCACATGAACGAAATGGCAACAACAAATACAAAAATACTATTCAATTCCCTTAGTTTACAATTCCAGCTGATAAGTGGTAAATAACTTGCCTACTATTTAGCTGAATGCTTCCATGTGATTGGTAGATTTAGTTACCAATATTTTTCGAATAATCAAAACGGGTGATTTCGCCCATGTGACGTTATAGTCTACTGCGCAGGCTTGTGATACCTACCTTATTTTCTGGTTACCGTGGTTGTGGTTAGGTTTGGTCCGGTATTTACTTCAGAACTATGTAAGTTGTTTATTTATTCCAACAGCAGATTAATGAAACTATTGTAAACAATTAATTGTCAAATTGGTATTGCCATAGGGATTGCATTGATACTTCATAGAACCCCTGGGGTGGTTTCATGATGGACGTTTAAAATTGAGATAGGCCTATGTGTTAACCAGAGACCCTAAGAATATCCATGCAAAATTTCAGATGGGTTCTATACTTTTTGCGTGATTGAGTAAAACACACACGCACAGACACCATTAGATTTTTTATATAATAGTAAGAATATTTAATGTTAGTATTCATATGGTTAAATGTCCTTTTTAAATGAATATAAGATTTTTAAGACAATTGTAATTTTTAACAATATACTTCAGACGTTTTTTTGGACTGGATTTAATTTTAAACCAAATTATATGAAGGAAAGAAACTCGTGGATGGGTGGTGGGTCCATATCACGTTACATGTATTTCTGCTGATAGTAGGATACATTGCAGTTTACAATAAGTACTGGGTCTGCTACTTACGGAGACTTCTTCATTTTCTTTCTTGTCACCTTTTCTCCTCCACCAGTCTTACCCAGACCTCTCCTCTTCCTTCAACCCTTCAGCCATCGAGCTCGGTCTTCCTCTTGGTCTCCTCCCGTCGTCTTCCATCTCGTTAACCCTTCTTAGTACCTTAAAATCTCCCATTCTTTCACTTTTCCGAACCACCTCAATTATATTGAATAATGGCTCCTGTACTTATTATTTCTTAATTCCTTATTTTATCTATTTTGGTCACTTGAAGGCTTGTTTTCTAAACCTACCACTTGTCCTATCACCTAAGTCTCCAATTTATAAAGCAATATAAGTACACATTATGTTATATACATAATCTCCTATAGAGGAACATATCACATTTCCAGCTGCCTTTATAAACCCCTTGCCAGCCTAACTCGTTTCTTTGTCAATTCTGTTTGTTCCTAACGAGATAAACTCTCTATATTTTTTGTTTCTTCCTCTTATAACATCAGCTCCTCCTCTTGTCTCCCAACTGATCATGTTATTACCGTGAATTCGCATTTCTTCCCTTTAAACCTCGTTCTAAATTATGCCGTCACCTCCACCCACATGTTCAGCTGCATCTATATTCCTGATTCGTCCAAACCATTAGGTCGTCTGGAAATGGCATCACTTTCGTTTATCCTTACCAATCCATCTTGACACATTCTCCAACATTTCACTCCAGCACTATTATGGATAATAGTTGTGACAGTGCACTGCCTTATCTCAAACTATTCCTCTGTTTCAACCATTCAGATTTTATTTCTCCTATTGTGATATTTATACACATATCTCACAGATTTCTTCGACTTTGGCTATCACGCTCTTCTCAACCTCTTTCTTCTCAAATATCCTCCACAATTATTTCCTTTTCACACTGTCATAGTCTTTATCCATATCTAGGAAAGACAACGCCAAGTCTTCAATCCCTGCAGATTTCCCCTCTTCATTCTCTTCAAGGCCTCTTATACCTTACCTTACTCACATGTCAAGGTAATGTCCTTTTTTACTCTTATAATTCCATCCCTTCTTCACATCCATTGTCATCCATCTTTTCACCTGGGTTAAACAGCTTCTCAAAGTATCATCTCTTCAATACTCTTTATTCAATGTTCAACCTCTCCCCTCCTCACTTTCAATTTGTTTTGCATCAGTGTTTATCATTTTTGTATTCCCCGTATAAACTTTTCTTTTGCCATTCACTGTACTGTACAATACCTTCTAATTTCACTTTGCATCCTTTTATAACAAGCCCGTCAAAAAAACTACAAGAAAAAGTTTAATATGGTTCTTTGTTATTAACACTGTTAACTCCAATAAAAGGGAGAATTCTCTGGTGGTTTCCTTCACACTATTAACTAAAAGGAAGAGTTCTCTTATGATTGCCTTCAGTTGCACTGTTAACTAAGCCTACAGGAAGAATTTTCCTATGATCGTCTTCGATTGCAACGAATAGTTCTTCAATGATTTTTTTCGCACTCTTAATAATTGAAGAACCTCATCATTAACTAGAATAAAAAGTTCTCCAATGATTGCCTTCATACTATTAACTACAAAGAAGCGTTCTCCAATGAATGCTTTCGATTGCACTCTTACTACAAAGTATATTTGTTTCTCCAATGGTCGGTCACCTTCGACTGCATAGCTAACAACTGTACAAGGAGAATACAATTGCACCTTAAAATACACTACAAATATTTACTAGCGGCCCCAATGGAAGGTCATTTTAAAAGTCGTGGACCAAAAACACACGTTATAAGGTGTCAACCACGATGGCTGATTTGTGAAAGATGACTGGGCCGTCCACCGTCCGGCAATCACAAACACATTACGTCTGAACACCGGCCGCGACAACCCTCTGTAATTTCTCTATAATTATGATCTTGCACCACAAAGGGTTGGATAATTGTGTTTTGAGCACATTTCTCATCTGACAACCGCCGTCGGCAGCAGCCCTCTTATTGTCCGCTTCCATGGAAAAAGAGTTATCTTATCCGATCAACTCTGCAGATTTAAGAATCATTGCACAAATAGTTTTATTTGAGAACTTAATTTATTCGATAGCTAAAACAGAGTATTTTAGTTTTCGTTAAGAAATCCATTTCATAATGTTTATTTTGTCACCTTTACAATTGAGTAATGATCTGACAAAAATCTTCACCCTTGAATGTCTTAAGTAAAAAGAACTACCAATAATTGCTGAACATTACACTAAAATAACCATGAAGGAACTAAAATGAACAATGGCCTCATTCCTTTATGGGGAATGAAGTATCAAAAATGCTCATAACCCTGCTTGATTTTCGAACAGCATGAAACTAACTATTCTCTTTAAGACCAATTTTAAGTGTTATCAAATCAAGCAGCGACATAGCTTCACTGTTAACCCCTTAAAATGTTGTTTCTTCATTAGCTGATTTCAATGTGTTTAATTGTTAACAAATCCTTTAATAAACGCTTTTTGTCAATTGTTTTGTAGTTTTCCGATTTGCTGTTAAGTACGTGTATCACAAACGTTAAAACACAAAATGAAAATATACTAATAAATCAGAATATCCCATTACTGTACCTATAAATGACATATCAAACATTATTTCATCAGAAAAAATACTTCAAATATCGGTTTATCCGTTTCGTTTAGAGAAATGACAAGTCCGGTGAAAATTAAAAACAGTAGGCTTATCGTTTCTTCAGCTGTGTGGAAAGTGACTCCATCTTGTTGAAACCACAAGTCTTCCTCGTCAATGGCATACTTTTCCTCAGCTATAACCTCTTGCTTGTTAAAATAAAAAATAAAAAATGCTTGGCATCTGACAATAACGTTTGCCATTGGCTGATCTGCAGTAACTAGGCCTCAGGAAATACTACAAAAGTATGGCCAACTCACACTTCGTCTTTGAAATAACATTTTTTTATGATTTGAGGATTTTAAAATCCCAGTATTTGGTAGTTTTACATGTGCTCATATGCATTCATATGCAAATGAGCGTGATCGAAGAATATGTATATGATTTTCCTTACAAAATCCTTATCATCCTGAGTGTTCTCCAACAGCCAATGAACAGTTTTCACTGTCGCAAACATGACTTAATGAACCAAATTAATAAATATATTTCAAATTGTATATTTTTACTTGTTTTATTACTACGGTAGCTTAATGGGGTAATACACGCGAGGACTTGCTCGTGGGCAAGTCCCAAATACCAAACCGATCGGATGTTTACCAGCAATTCCACATCTACATGCCCACGTCAATAAACCCCTATTACACGCGAGGACATGCTCGTGGGTAAGTCCCAAATATCAAACCGATCGGATGTTCACCAGCAAGTCCACATCTACATGTCCACGTCAATAAACCCCTATTACATGAGAGGACATGCTCGTGGGCAAGTCCCAACTATCAAACCGATCGGATGTTCACCAGCAATTCCACATCTACATGCCCACGTCAATAAACCCCTATTACACGCGAGGACATGCTCGTGGGCAAGTCCCAAATATCAAACCGTTCGGATGTTCATCAGCAATTCCACATCTACATGTCCACATCAACAAACCCCTATTACACGCGAGGACTTGCTCGTGAGCATGCTGATAAGGACATGCTCGTGAACATGTCCGTGCGTGTAATACCCCGTTTAGGGGGGTTGAGCGTTTATTTTTATATCCAGGCAATTTTATATAAGAATAAGAATAAGAATATATTTATTTTCTCGAAATATATACATAAAATACATATAATTACATTCAAACATAAAAAGGTTTCTTCTTAATTCTCTGTTAACAAAATAAAACTTATACTACTAGAACAAAACCTTTAATAAATTACATATTTCAAGAAAATACTAGGACCTCCTAAGGCAATGCCTGTTTAAGAGGTTCCTTCTTTTCAAATAAATCTTAATATGCGCATGAGCAATAATATTAATTTAAACTAAAAAAATCCCAATTCTTCAAAATATAAACACTAATATAAAAACATAAATAGCTTAAACCTTAACTCTAAATTTAATGTTATCCTAACCCTAACAGTATAGCTATATAATACAATAATAGGAAACAAAATAAAAACAAAACAATTTATGACTAACCAAACATCAGGCTTGGGACTAACGATTAAAAATAATTAATTCGCCGACAAACAAAGTCATGAGTCACATCCCATCCCTTTCCGCCATCTTCCTGCCCTGCCCATAATTAGTAGACACACCCATCGTTTCCCATTGTTGTTTGTCCAAGACTTTATTCAGTTAAAATATATCTTTAGTGTACATTGTACAACCGTAATGTGTTACTAGTGAATCAGTGACGATTATAAAATATTGTATATATATATATATATATATATATATATATATATATATATATATATATATAATAGGATGTAATAAAATTAAAAAACTGAGTACCCTTATATTTTTTTATTAAAACTCATTAACACAACAAGTTTCGACTTTATTGTCATTTTCTAGTGTCATATACTCGTATATGTATATATGTGACATATATATTATTTATATATATTAAAACTTATATATATATATATATATATATATATATATATATATATATATATATATATATATATATATACGTTTTAACTGAATCAAGATTATGTTTCTATAATGGTTGTGTTATAAAAATACAGAAATTGTCTTGCAAATGAATATTCATTCACTATATTTTGTATGAATGAAGTGTTGATCAGCAATAGCTTGGATGATTTTCATATTGTTAGATTTCATGGTATCACTTAGTTCGGAGTCAGTGGTTCGACTTTTTCACCGATCAATTACAGGAAAATATCCAATCGGCCTTTCAGGTTTGTTTTAGAAAAGAGCCCCCTCTCTTAAAATATTTTCTACGCAATAGGCTTATATGTTACTTATGAAAAAGGTAACTGCACGTAGGTTGAATTAGCATAGGTTAGGTTTTAACAGGTTATGAAGGGTAGAGCATGTTTATACGGCCGAGAAGCGGGTCGAGGGCGAGGCCCCGACAACTTGGTCATGTTTATACTACTACTGTATATATGTTTTTCATTGCCTTATCTATTCTGTGGATGTAAATGAGAACGGTACATTCTTGCAAAAGACTGCTTTCTACAAATTTACTTTTAGTGGTACGCTCAAAAAAACCCTGAGTTCTAAAATGCAACTGCGATTTCTGATTAAGGTAGATAGCTAATTTTGTGAAATATGGACTGAAAATATATACTTTAGTTCGAGTAAGCAGGTTTTTGCCAAACATTCTACTACACTACGATTAAATTATTATAAGAACTTGTTTCATATTAAAAGGGAGAGGCATTTAAAGTGCTCTTCATGAATATTAAAATGTAGATAAAATCTGTATAGAATACTACAGAAAAATCATTTAAAATTATATAGGATTTTCTCAATCCCGATATAACAAGTAAAACGAGGAATTTTAATGCTAAAAGGTTTACTTATGAAGGTGAAGTTGTTGACAATAGACCTCTATATAGAGATTTTCTTAATGTAAAAGCAGCATTGTTTTTTATTCAGTGGTTAGTAAAGTCAAAATGGGCAATAAAGGAACGGCCCGAATTACAGCCGTAAGATCACACACCATTAATCCTAATAGGCTATTTGGTTTTTAGAGCCCGGCTGGATTATTTAGTGCTCAGAGTAGAGCAAGGGTGGGCCAAAACCCACACATTCACTCTGCACTAGTAAAACTATGTGGTACTAACCTTTTTAGTAAGTGCTTTAGCCATTTATTTGTCACTGTTCCTTAAATTAATTACAAACAAAGTAGGTTTAATTTAAGTGAGTAATTAAAAAGGGCTCTACTTCGGAATCCACATATTTCTTGGTCAAAATAAGATAGGTCTTCTAAAATAAAAATATGGGTTTTCTTTGTTTTTTGGACAAAAAGCCAACAAGATTTTTTTGTCTGTAATATGAATTGTAATCAAACAAATAGTTTGTGTAAGTTTATTCACTACCTCATCGAAACTATAAATGGTACTCGTACCATTTCTCGTATAATTTAACTATAAATAATTTAAAAAACAAATTTAACTGTTAAATGTCGCCCATTTTGGCGGGAACCTGGAGCAAACTGCACATCTCCCCCCCCCCTTCCCACACGCATAAGTCCCTCCGTCCCCACACTAGCAAACAGTCACTGCACAAAATTGTTTCATTCTTATTTATTTTTTTACAAAAATCACAATTGGTGGCCGGGAGGATGAAGAAAAATAATGAAACGTGGCTCACCTGCCTGGGGAAAACGCTGAAAAATCGCAGCGAGGGGGGGGGAGAAATGAAGGTGGCATCTCCCTCTGGGCCGAAAACAAGACCTAGTGGTCGACCCAGACCCGTAGGTCTTTAGCTGCTTTCCCAGGCAACATCAAGGAGGAAGGCAATGCAGTCGACGATCCATCTCCCATAACGGACCCTGGAGCCGAAGAGCAGACATGGCTGGTAACAAAACGACGATCAGGAAGAAGTCCAAAAGACGGCTAAAGAGAACGAAGAAGAACAAAGACAAGGAAAACGTAATGAAAAATAGAGGTAATAAAACTAAAACAAAAATAGAGAAATGCAGACTATCACAGAGCAGACCCAACTATGTGCTACGGCACAACGTTGTTTTTATTTATTTTGATAAACCAATTCATATTATAAACTCCCTATAGTTATTCCACAATTAGGGTATAATATGTAAGCCAGCTACTTGGGGTTAAATAATGTGGAGATTGAAGAAGATGTAGTCAGTCCTGTTGGTAACATTGTTGAAAGAAATTAGTCCAATCACTAAAGGTGAAATATAGGTGGAAGCTCCCAATTCTTTTCGAACTAAATGAATTTTCCCGAAAATTTACATACTCTCAACTTCCCGAAACTCATCTTAACATCAACTTCAAAAGTTATACTCTCGATGAGTGCTTTTTACTATTTGGGGCTAAAAACTACCTTTGTATGATAAAATGTGATGATTCAATCCACGTTAAATAATACTGGATAAAGTTTATCTCAGGAGTTTCAAAATAATTTATGAAATATAATTACTCTACTACCCTACCCTTAAATATTTAAAAACTATCCCTAAATGTAAGAAAAATAGAAAACAGTTATTACGACTTGTAATGTTTTTTCCCTATTAAAATATATATTATATCTCTTTTGTTACTAATTAGAACCCTTAAAAATGACCTCTTATAAAAAGACAAAGGAAAACCATTGCAGTCTTTAGATGTATGGTGTTTAATATCGTATGATAAATTGTAATATTTTATTAGTTTTCAAATGGTTTATGATTGATATATTGACACTTTTTAATACCCCAAAAAACACCGAAAACTTATCCCTTATATCAATCGTACCTCTTATGAAAAAATAGCGCACAAATTATATGGGAATAAGTGAAATGATATGATTAATGTTTTATTCAATTTACTTTTAATATTTTGCTACTAAATTTATACAAAATAAACTATGTTTATGTACATTATAATAATTATGTATATTGAATGAATAGTTTTAAACGTTTTTTAATTGATTAAAATTGCATAAATTATATATAATATATTATTTAACTGTCATTATTTTCATCAAACGAAGCCAAATTAAATTCTTTATTGTTGTTGACAACCTAATATATGACAACGCGGTAACTTAAAACACAAATGCATATACAGTTTTATCCAACTATCGATTAATAAATTGATGTTGTCATAATGAACTAGAATTACTATGACTTAAATTAATGAATAGGACTCCATTTTAACATTAAGCTAATCATCTAAGGTGTAATATTCTTTGTCGATAAGGAATATTGAAATGCCGTTAAGGCTATTTTTAAATTTACATTGTAAGTCAGGTTCTTTTTTAATAATACTGGCAAGTTGTAAAACATGGAAGAATTAAATATCTTATTTTCAAAATGTACTGAAGAATGTTCTGGGATGACCAAAAATGTACTTGTGCGCTTCTAATAAATTGTTGAGAGCAAGGGAAAAGATGAAAAAAATGTAATAATAAAACTAGTGTTTTCAAATAGGCTATATACAGTCTAGAAAATGTCAAGTGATAATTTTCTTGGAAGGTACCCTGATTAGATGAAGTGTTTGCCATTTTAAGTACAATTTTCGTGGCTTTTTTGTGGAAGTACGAACAATTTCTTGATGTGGAGGTCTTCGTAGCCCCAAATAGAAAACTCCTATGTTATGTGAGAGATGAAGCAACCGTAGTACGCGAGCAGCAAATTCTGATGTTGGAGTAAAGAGATAGGTAATCTGCTGAGTAGAAAAAGACAGCAATTTAATTTATTTGTTTCTTTGCTAATATGCTCATAGAAGTTAAGATATATATCAACTACTATTCCAAGAAAACTATAACTGGTGCAGGATTCATCTATAAGCAAAAGGTCGAATCAGGAACCACAGAACAATTGATTAGCTTTGTCTTATAACCATTTACAAACAAAATAGTTTCGATCATCCACTGGACAAAATAATTTTCTGTGGTGAAAGCCTCGACCTCTAATTGGTCCACAGTTTTTTTCTATTGTGATTGAAGGGTCATCAGCAATCAATCATGAATTTGTAGAGGACAACCTAGATGGTATATCGTTTATAAAGAGAAGAAACAATACAAGATCCAGGATAGGTCCTTGAGGCACTCCTCATTTAATATTAGAGTCATTATATTTACAAACCCGTTGTCAGCCATAATAATCTATATGTAGGGGACCATTTTCGGTTCAGGAAATAAGTAGATATCCTGTCAAATGTATTCCCTCTATATCCAAGAGATCTCAGCTTATTCAACAGTACGGTATGATCAACCACATCGAAAATTGGGTCCAAAAAATGGCCAAAGTGTGGAGACAATTTCCAAGGAGGTAGGCACACACTTTAAAAAGTCAAGTGAAGGATAGAAAGTTGAGTTTTTTCTTGAAACCAAACTGCCTACAAGAAATAATGCTATTCGGCACAAGAAAGGTAATACGTGGTACATAGAAAATTGGTTTTAAAAACATTAGCGTAAATAGATCAAATGGAGATGAGCCTGAAGTCTTGGAGATAGTTATTTGGAACTTTTAATTTTGCTATACCTAATTTTAAGATTAGGAGAAATTTACCACATTCAAAAGACAAATTAATAAGATGAGTTAGTGGTGTTTCAAGAGAAACGGTGAAGCTTTGAGCAATGTTGACGAGATGTAGTCTTTGCGACCAGACTTCCAGTGCATTCTCCTTCCAAATTATTCTTCGTCTTATTGTACGTAATCCATATTATATTGTGTACGTGATCCTACTCTTCTCATGTATCCACACGTAAAATTGGATGCATGTTTATGTATATTATGAAAATATTTCCATAAATCAATTCACAAATGTTTCGGAATAAGCATAGATGGTTGAATTTTTACTTCTGAAAAGTTTACCATCATATTTTGACTAAGTTATAAATCCACTAAAAACAATGTTTTGTCAATTTAAATCACTAAAGTCCTTTGAGTATCAATTTTCTTGAGTTCTTCACTTTTTAGTTTCGTAAGCTAAAGGTACCAGAGGTAAAGTAGTCCTCATACTTAGTTTTGAACTTTTCATAGTCATAAAACAGCAAATGTTGTCCTACAAAAATGAAAATATAGACAAATGTATTAATAACCAAATATCTACAATCGTTTTATTCTACTTTTTACTATTTCTTCTTAGGCTATTGCCTATCCACAGTTCTAATTTAGTTAAACAGTAGTAGCCTAAATCCTTCAGTGTCTAGACTAAAAGAGGTTGAAATATTATTGAGGACTGCACGATTGATGAATTTTATGAGTATATATTTATTAAGTACAGATAAGTTCCTTAAGAAGACGGAAAAGTTGCATTGTTGTCTCAAAAATAAGTCAGAGGTTGTCAAATCAAGCTTTTTGGAATGTTTTAGACCTACTAACATTTCTGAATCTCTCTATATGAATGTTATGGACAAAAGTTAAACACGTGGTCTAGTTGTTTTACAAATTCACAAAAAGTATTTCTAATTTTGCATAAAAGATTGCTGCTCTAACAAATTTTCTTCTTTTGCCATGTCTTTAAACTGACGATGTTAAGCAAGGACTCTACCCGATTTATTTTATATATCAATCCAACCAACAGTCGACTGTGCCAGTCAGCGAGGTCGTTTACCCGATTTCTTAGAATATACCAATAATCGTTTTTCAGTTCAAATTACAGCACCACCGCCCAGAGCATCATTACCTCCATTGTACGTATACGCCCATGGAAATTTATGTAAATCGTCGATCAACAATTTTGAAACATCGGACCAGAAATGAATATTCAAAACTAGACACGTCTCTCCTTCTTGTAGCCTCCGGCCTCTTGCAAACGACTTCAAGAACTTTGCAAGCGTCCGATAATATCTATTCTTCAAAAATATAATTTCCCACTATCTTTTTATTCTCCATTTCATCTAGTATTTTCACTGTGTTTATTATAATTGACGTTCAATATATCAGTCGTTTGTTTCCTTTTTTCCAGTGTTTTAACCCCTGACCAAAGGTGTATCTATCACTTTCAATCACCACTAGGTGATGTAGGTCTAATTGGATTTTCATCATGGAACTACGACCTTAAGGGGGGTGGTACACATATGCGCAATCGTTTTGTGGTCAAATGTTAAAAAAATTGTATCTACTTTATTTTTAATCAGATATTTTTAATTTTTTCACAGTTACTTAAGTAGACCCGACACTACTTAAAAAAAATATTTCTTTGAAAAAAAATTTAAAAATGCATGTTTTATATAATTTTTTTAAAAAACCCAAATAAGTTAAATTTGCATATTTCGTTTACATCATAACTTATTTGTCTCTTGATATATTTTGCTAAAGTCAATTTTTTCTTGTTTAGAATGATTAAGGCAACAGTTTGAAGCAAAATTACAACCTTGGGATGAAAAAAAGTAATTTTTCAACATTTCTTAAAAGTCAAAATTTAAATACGCACCCTTTTTTAATGAAAAAACTTAAATTATTAGCAAAGTTTAGAACTTACCATGATGATTGAGGTTCATATTGTAGCTATAGATCTAATACACAGTCCATAAAAATTTGGTGATGATATCATCAATAGTTTTTGAGATATGATATAAATGGTAATAAAAAACACTGGTTTCGGAAAATCACAATTTAACTTTAAAAGCAACAAAAAATAAACAAAAACCAGACTAAAACTCCCCTGCAGCATATAAAACTCCTTCAACTTCTTTGTCTTTCTGTTCTTTCTTAAGTCTCTGCAGTCTTCTTGCTCTTCTTGCTTCCAAAGTTTCAAATTCTGATTTTTTCTCAGCCTTCGTAACCCTGGAAACGTCGAATTCGTACATAGCTTTTTGAAAGTTTTTACCGGGGACAATTTTCAAATGATCCAGAACTTTAGACCTTGCTCTGTTTCCTTCATTGTACACCAAAACAGCTTCATAAGCAGCTATTTTAATTACACTGGCTCCAGCAAACCCTCTTTTAGGACACACAGACCACAAAACATTGTTATAACTTTCATTTGTGTTCTGGGTTTTTGCCTTTCAAACATCTCCGTAAGAGCGAAGGCATAGAAAGATCAACAAAAACAGGCTTTATGAATTCCATTATGGCTTCTGGAATTGTATTTTTTAAGCTTATATGTGTTTAGTGTGTTTGATGCCTCTGCTTTTCGATAAGTGCACCATGATTCTGGGCCCTCTGGGCAAAAATCGCTCCAAAATCGCCCTTGCATCGCTTGGGCTTTTCCTCCATAACTTTTTCAAAAATTGAGATATCAAAATAATTCTTTTACTAAATTGCTCATAAAACATGTGGTTGTAAGAAAAAAATTCATTTGAAAAATGTGATTTTTTGAAGTTTAATAGTGTACCACCCCCCTTAATCACTTCATTAATGTTAAATTCTGATTAAATATCTAGTAACAATGAAGCACACTAAAAATTTAGTTTCACATACTTTTTATACTTACCAATAAATACAATATTTTAATCAACTCTTATCTTATATAATCTATATTTATAAAAGAGGATGTTTGTATATATATATTTGTATATATGTATATATATATGTATGTATATATATGTATATATATATATATATATATATATATATATATATATATGTTTGAAGTTTATGCGCTGCCAAACCATCCAACCGATCGCCATGAAACTTTGGGATGTTGTGCTGTATACTCCCGAGATGATTTCTGTGAAGTTTGATGCAGATCCGTCCACAGGGTCCCGCTCCACGGTGCCC
>JAQJVL010008813.1:0-18320 GCA_035578905.1 Stictocephala bisonia
TTAAACACGTTACTGATAATTTTGCGGCCCTGACTATGAATTAATATATTCTTGACTAGCGACTTGAACTCATCAGTCATTGTGGAAAATTAACAAATACTACAACTAACAAAATATATCACAAATAAAATACTCTGTAACTACGGCTATATTAATAATAATCGGTGTAAACCGCACGCACTGGTTGAACAAATAACTAGGCACAAATGACAACCACACTCATTACTGTCACAGAAAAGACTGATTTTAGCCAGGAAGTAGGTAGGGTTAGTTGTTATTTTCATTACGATTCTCATTAAAGAGGTTGTTGCAGGTGAGTCAGTGTTTTCAGGACAGAGCGCATAACATTACCCCGCTACCCCTCCCGCCTATCACCACGCAGCCAAGGCCACGCGCACAGCTAAAGTCCGCAATCTGTACGTGTATGGATGGGTGGGAGGGTCAATACCACTGTACGTGTATGGGTGGGTGGATGGGTCAATACCACTGTACGTGTATGGATGGGTGGGTCAATACCACTGTATGTGTATGGGTGGGTAGGTGGGTCAATACCACTGTACGTGTATGGGTGGGTGGGTCATTACCCCCGTACGTGTATGGGTGGGTGGGTAGTCACCCCCGTACGTCCTTTCCACTCACTGCTTCGATGTGTTGAACCAGAAATCGAGATTACAGTCGAGCATTACACTCAGGTACTTCACTGCTGATTTGGTCTAGACCTCAACAGACCCTACAGTAAAGGGGATAAATGTAGGGATTCTTCGTTGAGTGAGCATTATAGCATTACAATCATAGTCTTGGCAATTGCAAACTTGAGTACATGGCTCTCCATCCAGCTTACGACCCACAGTATCACCTGATTCAGACAGAGCTACGCCAACTTATTATCCTCTCCCTGATGGTGACGGCCATGTCATCAGTATCAGTGTAGCTTACCAGGAACAAATCATGAGGCATCTCAAGGCGAATCAAGCCATTGTAAGAAATGTTCCAGAGGCAAGGACTGAGAATCAAGCTCTGTGCTGTTCTGGCGATCACCCTTAGTTCTCTTGCCTTCTTCAGTAGTATTGTACAGCAGCCAACGATTTCTCAGGTAATCCTGCACAATGACCAGGGGATAGTAGGGCATCCTGAAAGTCCTCTGCAACGCCCCTAGCATATCTACTCACCTGGCTGAGTTAAACACCTTCTTGACATCAAGGGTAATCAGCGGTACAATTGACCGAGCCTGATGGCAAACTGCATCAGCTCGGTTGATGGTATCAATCACGTCAGTGATTGCTGTCACCATTAAATATCCTTTGTGGAAGCTATGCTGACGCTGTACCCTCTGTCTGAACAGGATGGCACCAGATGCATGGAAGGAAAGACATGAAGCCGCTCCAACAAAAAAAATCTTCAAATGATATGGTAAAACCAGAACTATGGAAAATTATCAGAGAGTAAGAATGAAGCTTAAAGAATACCACTGTGAATTTTACACGTGCTACTGGTGTGTGATGCCATGTTGCTCAAGATGCATGACAAATCCTTGCACCCTGGATTACCTACATAATAAACACACATATACGTAATTAATGATTGAACCGGCCTAAATATTAATATTTGTTAGCAATAAAGCATTTTTTTTAATTGTGGAAAAAAGTTTATTAAGATAAATTGAATAACTATCCCTATATCATGCATGGACATTAACCTTCCATCGGGCGCAGTGAATTCAAAACGCGATCGGGCGCTCACAGAGTTTTTCTCCATAATACAAAATAAAAGCCAAATGAATAAAAAAACATCTGTTTATTGTCTATTATCATTGTACATGGTATACTATTTGGCTTTAGAAAGTTTTCCTGACTAAAACATTTCAATAAAAATGTAAAAAATTTACAAACATAACGTCATAAAATAATTGTAAAATATCGTAATAACATTGTGAAATTTAATAAAAAATAACATAAAGCATAATCTTATATGATAATACAATTTGTAAATTCATTAATTTAATAAAACAATAGACTATAAGATAAATGAAATGAAAGTTATCAAATAAATGTAAAATATGCTATGAATCTAAAAAACAAATAAAATACTTGAAAATATTACTAATATTATACTACTACTTATTATACTACTATATTATACCACTAATATTACACTTACTAAATATTACTTCTTAGGTAAATCGTGAAAAATATTGAAATTGTACGATCAAATAAAAGAAAAATATTATATCAATCTAGAAAAATAATAAAATATCATAAATAACTTAGGTACATTATATTGAAATTGTAAGATCAAATACCTATTAGAAACATATGTTATGAAACTTTAAAACTAAGTATAAAAATAATAATAAAAATTAAAATCACACAAATAATAACTTACACAACTGTATCACCTGCTTATGTATTCAAGAGTCATGCCCATATGATCAAACATCCGGTAGGGTATCATCAGAGCTCACGTCCATGACATCTTCATCCTCTGAGACATTGCACTGAACACATGATGCAGGTGCAGAATGTTCACGGCACATGAAAAAGTGGCATTTTACACATTTCGTTGTAGACGGCCGATTTTTTTCTATAGTCACAGATGTGGCATCTTCCTTTAGTGACGTCATCAGGAGGTGGAGCAATGTTTGGTTGTTGCTCTATCTGAAGGTCCATTATTTGACAGATTCTCTTCTTTCTATCTTTTGAGAGATGTCCTACTTGGGTTACTCTTGACTGAACATAATCTTTACATAAGCTCTTTGCCAAATCTTTTATGAAGGTCCTTCTTTTCATGTTTGGTTGGTTAAGATTCTGTTTCAATATAATAAAAGCGTTGAGGGCTCCAATATCTAAAATAGAGTAAAACAATCTCATTGGCCACCGTCTTGTTATTCTAGCTGTGCTGTAGCTTACTTTGTATTTATCAACCGTATCTACACCTCCTTTACTGCAGTTGTAGAATAAAATTATTTCTGGTTTTCTAAAAGTTGGCGAGTATTCATTCTGATCAACTGTAGCATCGTTATGCATAGACGATAACAGCAGGACATGTTTGTTTTTTTTCTTTTTTTTTTTTTTGCTTTGTATGATACCATTGTACATTCTTTCCTATGTGCAAAGATGGAAGATCCTACAGGTCGTTGCTTTACTTCAAGTAATCCACTGGGTATTTCTCGTTTATTTGCTCTTATTGTTCCCACTAGCGTCATGCGGTGATCATTCAACGGTTCGAAACACAAGGGAATTGAAGTAAAAAAATTGTCTACAGTGACATTTCGACCGGAGCCAGATAAAGGTTCAATCAAACGTAAAACAACTTCCTTGTTTGAATTTATCACATCAAATGGTCCCTCAGGCTGTTTTCCTACATAAACCTCTAGGTTGTACGTATAAAACGTCTTAGCACAAACAAGTGCTTATACCTTGATTCCATACCTTGCAGGCTTACTCTTCATATGTACACGGAACTTACAGCGCCCACGAAAAGATTCCAACATCTCATCGATGGTAACAAACTCACTGACAACAAAGTTTTTTTTGCAGTTGTCCACAAACTGTTCGAATAAGTATCTGATGGCAGCTAGGTTGTCTAGTTCTTCTCTATCTCGACGTGTTAGTACATTGTCAAACCTAATGGACCTGAGCATAAACTTGAACCTTTTGATTGACATTACACTTGGAAAAAATTCAATACCGGTCCCATCTGTAGCCCAAAGATCTTCTAAAATTCTATGAGAATTTTTCATCACACCCGCCATGTATAATAAACCAATCACAGCTCTTATTTCTTGAGCATTTGTACGGTTTGCGTCTCGTTCTCTGGCATACTTGTTTTTATTCCTTTCTATCCAAATATTAGTATTGTCAACAATTTCTTGAATAATGGGTTCTGTAATAAACTTGTCCCATACTTTGATAGGCGTGTTTGCATCTGCGGCTAATCTAGTAACTCTCCCCATCCTCATTCGTAAAATATTTCTGTTTGGAGTTCGCCCTTGAAGATCAGGTTCTGCGTCCCATAACATATCACGACTTTTACTTATATATGCCAGTTTTCCATTGATACGTGGTAGTATATTTTCTGTCAAACGCCTTGATAAGGGTATAGCTTCCAAATCTTCGAAATCAGTGACAATTATAGACTCAGGTAACACATCTTATTCATTTTCGTCTTCATGATCACGTATTTCATCATTATCACCAAGTTCTTCATTACGAAGTTCTTCTACACCAATATCATCTAAATTTATATCCTCTTCATCACTATTTGCAAATAGTTCTCTAACAAATGCTCCTGATGGTCTATGATCTACATTATGGTTCCCCACATGTTCTTCCCTTTCAACACTGTCCAATAAGCTAGATATTCTGTTCCGTTCTGCAGTATTCATGGTAACAAGTCAATTGAACACAAAACAGGCTAATAGGTAACACAAAACTCACATAAAAAACAAAATTATTATTTACAAAATTATTGGTTTATATATACAGCAAAGGGCGCACATGGAGAAATTGTCTGGACTATAAAGACGTGAACGGGCGCACACGGAGAAATGCTCCAGACCTCACGGGAAACGATCCACCACTGAAGCCAAGGACAGTGGAGGGGATGAGACAATACGTAATATGTTCCTAGAAGGAGGCTCGTGAAGTATGGCTAGCTACAGGGCTGCAGCTCGCAAACTAGTGTATTTTATTAAGTAAAACGTGTTGACCCGGATAAAAACTCCGCGATGCGCCCGACGGAAGGTTAAGTAGGCTTATCAAAAACCTTATACTACACTGCCTTCTCAAATTTAAAATCGTGCATACAATTTTTTTATGAATTGTGTATAGAATAAGAATAAGAATAAGAATAAGAAAATCTTTATTCACATAATAAGTTTTTTATAAAACAGTTTGCCATGTGCACAAGGCACGCTCGGCTAAAATGAAATTGAAGAATACATTTAAAATTAAACTTAGTCTTCTAGCAGTCTTACTTCACTATTTCTACATCAAAAATATAAAGGAAACACAACACTGTTAATTATTTTAAACTAAAACATGAAACATAATATATACATTACACATTTAAACATATGCCATAAATATACTAACAATGTATTAATACTATAAGATTCAATAAGCATATACAAGGTTTCTAATCTATTGTTTGAAGTAATTTTTTTAAGTTTGTCTTGTAATTAGAAAGTTTTTCATTAATATTAAGATTTTTTAAAAATTTATTAAACATTAAAGTGCATTTAAAATAACATTGGTTTCTACTAGTTTCTTTTTTGTACAGAGGAAAAATCAACATTTTATTACTGACATGCCTAGTGTACTTAATAACGTTTACATGATTAAAAATTGAACTATATTTTTTGACAAACATTAAAATTGAATATGTGTAAATACGGTTGAAATTCATGACATTAAGAAAGTTAAAAAGTTCAGCAGAGGGATGAAACTTTCCCACGCTACAAACTGTACGAATGGCATGTTTCTGTACTATAATTAGTGGTTTTAAAATATCTTTGAAAGTACCTCCCCAGTGTACAATTCCATACCTCAGGGTGGATTCAAACCAAGATAAGTACAATGTACGTAAATCAAGGGGGTACAAAAAACCTCTCATATGGTAGAGACTATAGTTGATTTTCCGTAATTTTGTTACAAGAAATTCTAAATGAGAGTGCCACCTCAAATCAGAATCAATGAATATACCTAAATATTTAACTTTTTCACTAAAATCTATTTTTACACAAGTACACTCATAGATGCAAGCATGAGAGTGGCATTTGATATTTAATTCGTTTTTATATTTACTCACTGTTGATGGTTTGTATGAAAAGATAATTGAGCTAGATTTCTTTGTATTTATTAAAAGTCTATTTTTATTAATCCAGTTTGAAATTTTTAATAAATCTTTATTTATTTTGCTTTCTAAAATTTCAAAATTATTAGCAGAACATACTAAACTACTGTCATCTGCAAAAGCAAAAACTTTAGAGTTTAGGTTTAAAGACAGTAAATCATTCAAAAATATGACAAACAGGTTTGGTCCGAGAATTCCACCCTGAGGTACTCCAAACCTCACAGGTAACGTCTTACTGTAAACCCCATTAATCCTCACTATTTGATTTCTACCGAACAAAAAAGATTTGAACCATCTTAAGGAGTTGTTTCGGACTCCATATTTTTCTAATTTATATATTAAAAGGTCCAGATCGACGAGGTCAAACGCCTTAGTAAAGTCAAGATAAACGGCCAAAGTAGGTTTCCGCTCATCGACATTATTGACAATTTCTGTTATATGTCTCTCTAGTGCTAAATCTGTGCTTTTATTTTTTATAAAGCCATATTGATGGGGTGAAAATAGGCAATGATGAGTAAAAAAATTTACAAGTTGTACCTTTATACAGTTTTCTAGAATCTTAGATATGCTGTTTTGTAAAGAGATTGGTCTGTAATGGTTAATAAATTTTGGATCCTCAGCTTTATAAATTGGCACAACAAGAGATGTTTTTAGAAGATCAGGATATGTTGCGGTTGTAATAGACAAGTTAATAATGTGAAGTAGAGACGGCAAAAGTGTAGGGAGATTACGTTTAATAGTTAGAATAGATATGCCGTCCAGACCAACAGATCTTTTGTTGTTCATTGACCAGATAATGTTTACTAGTTCAACTGCTGATACTTCGGAAATTGCACACTCATGGTCAAAGGTCTCCATCTCTGGTCGTTCAAACATGTCCGAACCGAATGCCTGACTGATCAAATGACTCGGCATTTCTGTGAAGTGTTTGTTGAAAGCATTTGCAACGAGCCCCTCATTACCCTCTACCGAAACTTGTTTACCTTCAACAATAAAGTCTTTAGAATGTTGAACTTCTTTTCGTGTAATGGATTTGACTATTTTCCAATATTCTCGAGAATTTCCATTACTTTGTTTAATTTTATTTGAATAATAACTAAGTTTTTCTTTTTTTACAAGCAAATTGCACTCTCTAGAAAGTTGTTTATATCTTCCTTCTAATTCCGCATCCTCCTTATTAATTCTAAATATTTTAAAAAGATAATTTTTTTCATTTATTTTTTTAATTAGATAATTTGAAATCCAAGGATTTCGTTTTCTGATTTTTCTATTAGAATGTTTTATATAATAAGATTGCTCCAATGCAGAATTATAAATATTATAAAAATTTGAAAGGCACGTATTAACATTAGAAGAGTTTTTAACAGTTGACCAGTCTTGGGCTGCTAATCTTCTACTTAACAAATTATAATCTACCGTTCTTATACACTCATATTTATATGGATTAATATTTACAGATTTACAATTAATTAAAATACCTGAATGATCCGTTAAATCCAAATGTTCCAATTTACAATCAAAAACTAACTTATTACAGTCTCTTATAAAAACATGATCCAAACATCTTTCTCCCCTAGTTGGCTCGTTAACATAAGAAACAAAGCCCAGTGAAGAAAGCATTGACAAAAACGTTTCAGCTGTATTATCTTTTTCCAAAATACAATAATTTAAATCCCCAAGCAATATACTAGGTCCCGATAAATTCAGTAAAATTTGTTCAACCTCATCATGAAACTGCTGAAATCTGCAATTACAATTCCTGTAAAACCCTAAAATGTTTAAATTTTGTTTGATTTGATTTACTTGAAGTTGTAATTTTAATAAAATTCCCTCTGCATCCGTATAAAGAAAATTATTATATTCATACTTAAAACATCTATTGACGTATATTACAAGTCCCCCGGACGCATTACTTAATCTATCTTGTATTAATAAATCATAACCAGTTATTGAAAATTTACTGATTTCGGAAGAGGTAATCCACACCTCCGACAAAACAATAATGTGAATAATCTCACTTTGAGTTGATAAAAAAACTAAAAGCTCGTCAAAGTGCTTGCGTAAGCTACGTATATTTATATGAAATATAGATAGATTATTCTTAAAACTACTCATAACCTAGAATAATTATATTTATATACTATATACATTGGCGGTGTGATGCGGAGAGTTTCAGTTCCGTGGATGCTGCTCTGTGTTCAAGGGCCCGAAGTACTCCTCCAGGTCAGACACCTTGCTGATCTTCCTGGTCTGAGTATTGTCTGATTCCCTGGCGAATATCTTGGCTCCCTTCACCCACACGTACTGGACCATCCTGGCTGTCTTGTAGCGATTAGCCTCGTAGAGCAAGTTCTTGTTGTACTGCGTAAGATGTTCATTTACGAACACTGGTGCTGCTGGAACGTTCTGTATAAAGTCTGTTGTTGCTAGTCTGACTTTTTTGCTCTTCTCTAAAACCTGATCTCTTTTTTGGCGGTTTGAAAATCTCACAATGATGGGTCTTGGTCGAGTTCCAACTTTCCCCATTCTGTGCGCTGCCTGTATGTCGTGGTTGAGGGTGATTGGTTCATCAATAGCAACTGATAATTTATTTACTAATGCAAATATATTTTCACCCTGTGACTCAGGAATCCCGTTTAGCTGAACATTTAAATTTCGGCTATACTGTTGCAGGTCTTCAACTTGCGCAGTAAGCAAGGAAAGTTTATTCTCTAGATAGTTATTTTCCTCTACTAATTGACTGTTGGATGCTTCTAACGATTTGATTTTTGCATTTGTTTGTTCAAGTTCTTTGGTAAAATCATCGATTTTATCTGAGCAAAAATTAACGGATGTTGTAAGAGTGTCTATTTCATTAGAGAATTGAGTTTTAGTTACCATATTTTTCAAATTTTCTGTTACTGTAGCTTCAAAGTCACATAATTTTTTAAAAAGAACATCAAGGGTAACATTTTCTGTTGTCTTACTTACTGCAGTTTTCTTAGAAAGTACATAATCCTGTTCAGACCCACTGTCACTTTTAACGGAAGGACTTGCACTGTTCTTGTTGCGACACAACACACACTTGTACTTGTTACGTTGTTCTCTGTTCTTTAGCCTATAAGTCTTTTCCGTAATACCAGCACAATGATAGTGAAGTGTACACTTACTTACTGAGCAAATCACAAAGTCATTATCCGGTGGTAGTGGATTGTTACAAACAGAACACAATGAATCACTCAACATGGTAAACAATGTTAGGTACAGTAGATATGTGTAAACTAAACTGGAAGTACGGGGAGACCGTGACAGCACGAACTTCCTCCTTGACTGCTAGCTCTTATATTTCTGTAGGTTTTAGTATCGATGTGTGTATTTAGTGTGTGGGAAATTTAGATTGAACAGATTTAAGTTGGTAGTGTGTGGGAATTTTAGCTCTTATGGATTTAGGTTGGCAGCCTGGTCTTGTGTGACGTTGATGACGTATGAAGAAGAAATGGAGTTGATTCAGATTTTAATCGCCATCTTGACTAAGTATTTAGTAATATTTGAAAAGTTCACTCACGACACTTTTAAGCTGTTTTGGGTGCGAATACTATAATAAACTTGGTACTACATGTACTAGGAATGTTTTAAATGTATAAGTATTGTGAAACTTGCGTTATTTTAGAAGTAAAAGGGTTTCGAAAATATGATGTGGAAACTTTAACGTTTAAAGCATAGTCTGTACGAGTCGGCACTTTTGATAACTGATTTTAGAGAAAAATATAAATGTCCAGGATGAGATTTATGTCTTATAATGAAGTTTTGTACTTACAGTTTGTCTGGGTTAGCTTGTATTACCTATTGTTAAAAATAGAGCACTTAATTTTATCAAAAACCTAGAGCCTTAACGGGAGATGCACTTGGTTACACTATGTCGTCTAAATATATGTAAGTATAGAATGCATAAATATAACTTTAGTGTTAGTATTTATTTGATGTTTATAAGGTGTTCCATGTGTCCAAGATATCTTTTGGTTATCAGCAACATGACTATTTGAGCAACGTCCTTTCAAAGTAAAGCTTACCTTTGATATCTTTAATACTAATATTATTTATTTTCAAAATTAGCCTGTACTTGGGGTGTGCGAGTAGCTATTTTAGGAGTTGAGTCGAGTTTTTAGACATAATTTCGAGGTTGTTTTTTTCTAGTCGAACAAATTTTTGAAAATTTAAACCTTAATTTTCAAAAATGAAAACTCTGAAATGAAGTAAGCAACACACTCTAATACTATTTATTTAATTTGCTTAATAATTAATGCAGTTTGGATCACCTCAAATATATAACCTCGAAGCGTCCCGATTGGTGTAGTAGGCCATAGGTCTAAGTGATTTGACGTTCAAATCACGGTTGGAGCGACAAGAACGGAATCTCTGTTAAATCACAGGTCTTACAAGTAAGCAGGAACGGTTATCACTGTTCACGTTGAAGAACAGTTAATCCTATCACTAACTTCGAAGGAAACTTAATACTCTTGCATGTTACAGTTAAATTATCGATAACAGAATGAACTTTGAGCGGTAACTCTGTATGTCAAGCAAAGCCGCAACGACTGTAACTATGTATTGTAACATAACATACAGTATTACTTCATCTTCATAACCTTTGGTAACTTGGAACGTTATCTAGACCAGCAGTAACGAGGCTTCAAGCCATTAAGTATTATTATTTAAGCGTACATTTAACCTCTACAAACTGAGATTTCTCTAAAAAAATATTAAAAGTACCGTAATAATACTTAGCCTATAGTTTTAAATTTAAATACTTTTTATATTATTACTTAAAATCTTACTGTGTTCATAGCAAACAATTTTTCTTCAATTACAAGAGAACTATTAGTCCTCGTAATGTAATGAGTTATGAGAGGGCTCATTCTTATCTCAAATTAATAAAATCAAATTTAAAGAGAGAAAAAAAAATAGGTTATAAAACAACTTAATATTAAAACAAAATAATCACACAACATAAATTACAGCTAAAATATCTTAAACAATTAATTAACGTTACAAATTTATACCCTGTTGTTGGTGGAGGCAGCAAAGACATACTGTTTCCGTGTATTTAAACTTCACATACAGGTAAGTAACGTCAGGCCATAACAGAAACAGAATAACTGTCTGGAACGTCAACGCGTCGAAAGTAACAGGATACAAAAATAAAAGATTACTATAACACGTTACCAGAAAATAATAGAATTACGTAACAGGTTATTGAAAATGTAACTGTAATTCCCATCTCTACTGTAAATGTCAACAAAAACAAAAAGCAAAATGGATAACAAATCGAATCCACGGCCAGCAGTACATTTTATATTGGGACTCGTCGAGTCAGCAATGTACTGGTAGTAGCTACATTTATCGTTATTTCATTATTTTATTAGGTGTAAGATAGTCAGTTTCTGACAGATCAGACAAGAGTAGAGATGGGTGTTGGAGTTAAGGATTGCTTCGATTTTTGTTCGACCTTAGTGGTGTAACACTGATCAAAATTTTGATTATGGAGAAGAGTATGGGCAGAGACAGGTCTTTCAGGATTTTGGACTTTGCAATCATGTCTATGGCCATTCATGCGTTTTCGAAGGGTTTCACTGGTAAGGCCAATATATTGGGCAGTTTTGATCAGTGTTACACCACTAAGGTAATCAGATCCCTTCCTTCCCATGCCAATAGTTCCCAACTCCGAAGGATGGAATTAGCACACCAATGGATAACAAAATCCCGTGACCCACCTAATCTAAACATAAGATAGACCACTTCCCTTCAACCCCTTCCCCATCAGCAAACTTCATATATATTTATATATACTAACTGAAATACTGCATCTACATCTGAGTGTTGCTCTATGGATGTACACCCCCCCACCACAGCCACCTACCCAGCAATAGTGGAAGTCATTTCAGTGTCTCTCTTTCTCTTCCTCTACTCACCTGAAGAAAATGCCTGTGGTGTTGAAAATTTGTGAGATATGTCTACTTTGTGTTTGTGACTACTACTCTGATATTAGTGAATTTGTCTTTTAAGGTAAGTTTGCTGATGTCCTATCTCTCTAATATACTAATTCCTGGCCTAGTGCCCTTTAACCTAACCTAAAATTATTATTAAAATAACTTGATTAAAATGAAACAACTAAAAACGTTGAACTCATTTGTAATAGCCCATTTTAAATACTGATTTGTCCAAACAAAAGCATTCTGGTCATAACATAAAGTTCTTATTATAAAATAATCAGCTGATTGTAAAGATTAAATCAGCATTAATATATAACAATCTTCAACGCTTATCTTTGGAAACGTCCTGGACCACTCGGAGCTGATCAACATGCCTTCTGGCTTTTCTTCCATCTTCAAACTCCACGACGTACATCACGTTTCCAAGTCTTCTAATCACAACAGCTTGCTTCCAACGCTGATACCTTTTGTTGTATATCCTTGCAATAACGTGATCTCCAGGTTTAAAGCATCTGAGTTTTCTTAACGCCTGACGTGTACTTTCTTCACTTGAAGAATTTGTATCCTCCCTTGGGGGTCGAAGAAGGTCTAATCTGGTTTTAATATTTCTTCCTAACATTAACTCGGCTGGTGTTGCCTTTGTGGTAGTATGGGGAGATCTTCTGTTGGCTATTAGAAAGTGTGCCAGTTTAAGATTAATATCTCCATTTTCATTCATAATTTTATTCAAAGCCACTTTTAGGGTCTGGACATAACGTTCCACCTGTCCATTAGACGATGGATGGTATGGAGCGATCGTTTTGTGGTGTAATTTTCTTTTAGGAACGTCTTAAATTCATCAGATGTAAAGCTTTTACCATTATCAGAAATCAATGATGCTGGCAGTCCGAACTGAGGAAATGTCTCTTTCAGTTTTTCAATGGTACTTTTAGATGTAATGCTTCGCACAGGAAAGACCTCCAGCCATTTGGTGTAGGCGTCAACTATTAGTAAAAATGTTTGTCCTCTAAAAGGACCAGCGTGATCAATATGCACTCTCTGGAATGGTTCTTGAGGCTCGTCCCATGGATGATTTGTTGTTTTGGAGGGTTTCTTTGAAACTGAGAACAAGCTCGACAAGCTCGAACTATCTCTTCTATATTAGAATCCATTTGAGGCCACCAAACGTAGGCTCTGGCCAAAGCCTTCATTTTGGACATACCGACATGTGCTGAATGTAACTCTTCAAGAACCCTTTTCTCTAAGGGTTTTAGGAATGACAACTCTTGTTCCTCTAAAAATGCACTTCTGGTCCACGATTAACTCCTCAGAGTATTTATTATAAAGTGGGTGGTGAATCGTTTCACCATTCATAAGGAGGTCTAGAATGGTCTTTAGTTCTTCATCTGCCTCTGTTTCTTTCTGAATCTCTATAAAACTAACAGGAAGCTGAGATATTTGATCCAAATGATACATCGTTGTCTCGTCTTTATAATTATTCCAAACTGTTTCTTCTAACGGAAGCCGTGATAAAGCATCAGCATTACCGTGCTGTTTAGTTGGCTTGTACGCAATTTCATAATCAAACCCTTGTATGTACAAAGCGTAGCGAAGTAACCGATTAGCACTCAAAATAGGAAGCTCTTTGTTTGGGTGAAATATAGTTACTAATGGTTTATGATCTGTTATCAACTCGAATTTTCTTCCTTAGCAATATCTAAAAAACTTGTGAAGTGCCCAATAGATCGCGGTTGCCTCCTTGTTGATCTGGCTATAGTTTTTCTCTGCTGCACTGAGGCATCTTGAAGCAAAGCATACGGGGCATTCTTCTCCATTAGGAAGCCTATGGCTGAGCACCGCTCCCAGTCCCACTGGGCTGGCATCTGTTGCAATGATCAATGGAAGATCTGGATCGTAAGCGATCAACGTCTGTTCACTGACAATGTCGTGTTTAATTTGGTTAAAGCATGACTCCGCTGTTGCAGTCCAATTAAATGTACTTCCTTTTCCTAGAAGTGTATACAAAGGGTTGAGTTTGGTTGATAAGTTTTTTTATAAATTTACTGTAGTAATTTACTACCCCTAACCAACTCCTTAACTCAGATACATTCTTAGGACGTGGTGCATCTTGTACTGCGGCCACTTTTTAATGGCTCTTAGAGATTCCATTTGATGAAATTATGTGTCCTAGATACTCAACTTGTCTCTCAAAGAATTTACACTTTTTCCAGTTTACTCTAAGATTGTTGTCCATTAGTTTTTTCATAACTTCTCTCAGTCTTACGTGATGTCCTTCCAATGTTCTTCCTTCAACAATAATGTCATTGTAGAAAACATGGACCCCATCGACTCCCATTAAAATCATCGTAATTCTTTCTTGCCAAATAGCAGGAGCTATGTTTATTCCGAACATCAGCCTGTTCACGCGATAAACACCCTTGGTTGTGGAAATAGCTTGTATCATGGCACTCTCGTCATCCATTTTCACATTTAGATACGCTTGTTTGATGTCTAGTGTTGTGAAAAACTTGCCTTTGCCTATCGAAGCAAAAATGTCTTCCGTTCGTGGTATCGGAAATGAACAGTTCTCTATGGCTTTATTTACTGAAACTTTGTAGTCATAACATAAAGTTCTTATTATAAAATAATCAGCTGATTGTAAAGATTAAATCAGCATTAATATATAACAATCTTCAACGCTTATCTTTGGAAACGTCCTGGACCACTCGGAGCTGATCAACATGCCTTCTGGCTTTTCTTCCATCTTCAAACTCCACGACGTACATCACGTTTCCAAGTCTTCTAATCACAACAGCTTGCTTCCAACGCTGATACCTTTTGTTGTATATCCTTGCAATAACGTGATCTCCAGGTTTAAAGCATCTGAGTTTTCTTAACGCCTGACGTGTACTTTCTTCACTTGAAGAATTTGTATCCTCCCTTGGGGGTCGAAGAAGGTCTAATCTGGTTTTAATATTTCTTCCTAACATTAACTCGGCTGGTGTTGCCTTTGTGGTAGTATGGGGAGATCTTCTGTTGGCTATTAGAAAGTGTGCCAGTTTAAGATTAATATCTCCATTTTCATTCATAATTTTATTCAAAGCCACTTTTAGGGTCTGGACATAACGTTCCACCTGTCCATTAGACGATGGATGGTATGGAGCGATCGTTTTGTGGTGTAATTTTCTTTTAGGAACGTCTTAAATTCATCAGATGTAAAGCTTTTACCATTATCAGAAATCAATGTTGCTGGCAGTCCGAACTGAGGAAATGTCTCTTTCAGTTTTTCAATGGTACTTTTAGATGTAATGCTTCGCACAGGAAAGACCTCCAGCCATTTGGTGTAGGCGTCAACTATTAGTAAAAATGTTTGTCCTCTAAAAGGACCAGCGTGATCAATATGCACTCTCTGGAATGGTTCTTGAGGCTCGTCCCATGGATGATTTGTTGTTTTGGAGGGTTTCTTTGAAACTGAGAACAAGCTCGACAAGCTCGAACTATCTCTTCTATATTAGAATCCATTTGAGGCCACCAAACGTAGGCTCTGGCCAAAGCCTTCATTTTGGACATACCGACATGTGCTGAATGTAACTCTTCAAGAACCCTTTTCTCTAAGGGTTTTAGGAATGACAACTCTTGTTCCTCTAAAAATGCACTTCTGGTCCACGATTAACTCCTCAGAGTATTTATTATAAAGTGGGTGGTGAATCGTTTCACCATTCATAAGGAGGTCTAGAATGGTCTTTAGTTCTTCATCTGCCTCTGTTTCTTTCTGAATCTCTATAAAACTAACAGGAAGCTGAGATATTTGATCCAAATGATACATCGTTGTCTCGTCTTTATAATTATTCCAAACTGTTTCTTCTAACGGAAGCCGTGATAAAGCATCAGCATTACCGTGCTGTTTAGTTGGCTTGTACGCAATTTCATAATCAAACCCTTGTATGTACAAAGCGTAGCGAAGTAACCGATTAGCACTCAAAATAGGAAGCTCTTTGTTTGGGTGAAATATAGTTACTAATGGTTTATGATCTGTTATCAACTCGAATTTTCTTCCTTAGCAATATCTAAAAAACTTGTGAAGTGCCCAATAGATCGCGGTTGCCTCCTTGTTGATCTGGCTATAGTTTTTCTCTGCTGCACTGAGGCATCTTGAAGCAAAGCATACGGGGCATTCTTCTCCATTAGGAAGCCTATGGCTGAGCACCGCTCCCAGTCCCACTGGGCTGGCATCTGTTGCAATGATCAATGGAAGATCTGGATCGTAAGCGATCAACGTCTGTTCACTGACAATGTCGTGTTTAATTTGGTTAAAGCATGACTCCGCTGTTGCAGTCCAATTAAATGTACTTCCTTTTCCTAGAAGTGTATACAAAGGGTTGAGTTTGGTTGATAAGTTTTTTTATAAATTTACTGTAGTAATTTACTACCCCTAACCAACTCCTTAACTCAGATACATTCTTAGGACGTGGTGCATCTTGTACTGCGGCCACTTTTTAATGGCTCTTAGAGATTCCATTTGATGAAATTATGTGTCCTAGATACTCAACTTGTCTCTCAAAGAATTTACACTTTTTCCAGTTTACTCTAAGATTGTTGTCCATTAGTTTTTTCATAACTTCTCTCAGTCTTACGTGATGTCCTTCCAATGTTCTTCCTTCAACAATAATGTCATTGTAGAAAACATGGACCCCATCGACTCCCATTAAAATCATCGTAATTCTTTCTTGCCAAATAGCAGGAGCTATGTTTATTCCGAACATCAGCCTGTTCACGCGATAAACACCCTTGGTTGTGGAAATAGCTTGTATCATGGCACTCTCGTCATCCATTTTCACATTTAGATACGCTTGTTTGATGTCTAGTGTTGTGAAAAACTTGCCTTTGCCTATCGAAGCAAAAATGTCTTCCGTTCGTGGTATCGGAAATGAACAGTTCTCTATGGCTTTATTTACTGAAACTTTGTAGTCATAACATAAAGTTCTTATTATAAAATAATCAGCTGATTGTAAAGATTAAATCAGCATTAATATATAACAATTATAGCTTTTCAATTTCAATAGTTTACGTTCTATGCGTAGATTCTGTTACAGATTGAACGCGATCTAATTAAATCTGTCCGAAATTGTCAGTCTTAGAATAGTTTTAGCTATGAACTTTTAATGGATGGACTTGAAATAAATTTCAAGTTTTGGTAAATGTTATGTAACAAAGTTTTGAAACGGTTCAATTACTGATTCTTTGTGATCAGTTATCACGTTTTGTATGAATAACTAGTTACGGCTATTTGGAACAGCTTATTTAAACGTGCCTTCTTTATAAATAATGGGAATACTTTTCGCTGTAATCGCCATGGATGTACGATCGAGAGTTCGTGACTGGTGTGCGTGAATCTCGAATCTGAATACATCGCGAGAACATCTCCGGTTACGAATACGAAATTATGATCATATTTAAAAACGGTTGCCTACATAAAATGCTTATCTTTATAATCTATTATACAAATGGGACTTTTGTCTCGATTATAGGTTTTACTTCAAAGATATGGCAAAACTCGTCTCGATTTTTTTCGAGTTTTTTAAAATCGAGTCCAGTTCAAGTTTTTTAAAAACTCAAAAAAAACTCGAATTTCAAACTACTTGTACGCCCATAGCCTCTAAATAGGTTGGAAAAATGTTATTTCTCTATACAAAAATAAAAAGATGATAAATAAATACAAAAAAAGGAACATTAAAATTGAGTAGGCTAATTATAAAATTTTAAATAGTTGTTCTTTTAACTCCTTTTTTTGTGGAAGAGATTGATTTTTAGGCTTTACATTTTTGTAAATTTTAATGCTGTTAGTCAATTTTATTTCTCCTTTGACCAATTTTTGATAGGTTTATGGTAACTGTAGATTTTTTAATGCAAATTGTTTAAAGTTTTTTTAGGTACAATAAAACCTTGGTTATCCGGTCTATTGTGGTGGCAGGTCAAGTAAGATAAATTTAAATCTAGATAAAACAAAACATCATAAGTCATAAAACTTGATTTTCTAAAAAAAAATAATAATAAAAGGTCTTAAAAACTCATATCAGAGAGGAGTGCTTAATTGTACGCATGCATGCAACACACACATTGTTACCTGTATGGTGGATTTGGACGAGACAAATGCAGCTGACTGTTAGGGGTGTGCGAGTAGTGATTTTTGAGTTCGAGTTGAGTTGAGTAGTTGGCATTTTTTTTCGAGTATCGAGTATTTTCGAGCGAGTATTTACAGAAGGATTTCCTGTTTACCCAAGGCAACTTTAAAAGGCAGACACCATCCTAAGCCTATGTTAAGTTTTGTCAGATTCGTAAATATATACATCTAAACTGAATACAATAATTTTGATTTGTTGTTTGTTACTGTAACATTTGATAAATAAAACTTTACTTCCTGCCTTCTGATATTTTTATGTGGCATTGTTTTGATTAACCTTTTTCCTTTTTTCATAACTAATATGATGAAAGATACTAAGAAAGTATATTATTAAATTA
>JAQJVL010008814.1:0-18312 GCA_035578905.1 Stictocephala bisonia
AGTGTAGTTGCTAAGTTAGATCATTTAAATTTGTTAAATAACTCGTTAGAAATGTTATATTAGTGATTAATGTTCTCAAAAAAAATCTGCCTTCAGATAAAAATACTGTTATCAACTGACATTTCACACAAGTGCATTGCTCTCAATCTTTCTAGAGTTGTCTTAACAATTAGAATAATAGAAACTCTTTTGTTATGCCCTGCCATTCTGACTGTAAATCAATTATTTTAAGGGTTGAATGTAGTATTGGAATTTTACTTTCAAAGTCTAGTCATGACTAATTTCATGTAATTTCTTACATGGTTACCAATACTTTCCATGTTCTTTTCGGATTTCAGTGTTTTCTTACTTGATAGAAATGTTATAGCCATGTATATTTGAAGATTCACAATATATTCTAGCACAACGTATTATATTCCAGTGGCATTGGCATAGAGTGACTTTCATTTTCATTACTTCTCTCCTAGTATTCGTCGTATCCGTTGCTTTGTGAATATTTTCTTGTTGTAAATTTTCAAGTTTCATGATGTGGCGTCATAGTTGTATAAATTAGTGACTTATTATCTAGGTGTTATATTTTTTGTATTTATCATCATCAATGGCATATAATATAATAATATTATTAGTTAAATGTTTGTGGATATTTGTAATTATTAGCTATTATACCATCAATAATTAGCCAACTTGACGAGTACAAAAACTTTAAAGGATTGAATGTGAATCAGTCATTTTAATTTTATGCCAATGACAAATTACTCCTGTAACCAACCTAGATAAAGTTGTGGATGTACTTACACACCGTAATTAGTTGTCATTTTAATTTTTAAATAAATCTGCTTGTTTTGTTGTGCAGAAAGTTCATTCATTCTCACTTTAAAGTTTTTGCACATTGTTCAATATTGTTGGCAATGTTACATAATATTTATCAATTTTACATTTTTACATAACGTAAAGTATTTTAATGGGTAGTATTTGCTATTCTTATACACTGTTGTCATCTTCTTAATCTTAAACAAAAAATGTTGATCATTGGGGTTTCTTTTAATGTAACACCAACAATTATAAATTTAAGTTGTTTAAGTTGAATTATCTTCTATTTCAAGTAGTTTTATTATGATTTATACATCACCTATATTGTTATATATCTTGATTTTCTGGTCTAATAGTAACTTTTGTCAATCGGCAAAGTTGTACACAACATTAATGAATCTAATGTGTTACATAAACATTGTTACAAAACTAGTATAATTTAAAGCGATTGTTTACAATTTTGTTTTAAAGTAAAATAAAATGCTTATTTATTTTACAAGTATGTTTGTATAGTTGGCAAAGAAGATCGTTAAACATTGAACCCTTACGGTATATGTAATATTTTCATTTGTTGTGTATTCATACTTTCTGTATTAATTTTGTTTGTATATTGATTCAAACAAAATGAATTGTTTTAGTTGCTTCATAAAATGTTTATTGGGGGTTGGAAGGAAACTTAAACTGAAAGTAAATTTAGTTTAGGAAAGTTGGTGTGGACTTTCCTACGGGTGTATTTGAACAGTGTCAGACTTAATTCTTGTTTTCCATGTTCAGTATTATAAAACATCTGAATACATTGTTGTGCTATTACTTGTGTTAATATCACTTTTTTATTAAAATAAATAAATATTAAAACAATATGCCTTTTTATATTCCGTATATTTTCCATGTATATGCATGATATAAACTCTTCCATGTTTATAATTTGTGCGGGTGGCAAGGTCAATATGATAATCAAAATTTTTAAATGATCATATAGATGCAAAGGGAGAAACATTTGTCTTAATTTGCTAAAGTTATCATACAGCAGGCTGGAACTGTATTTGATGTTTGTTAATTCCAAAGTTATGAAAAATTAATTACTGTATTTGTTTAAATAATAAGAAAATTGGTCAAATTGAAATTGAAATTAAAGTGTGTTCAGCAAATGTCTTGTAAACCTAACTGCCAACATTAAAATTCGTAATTCACATAATTATTTGCCACCAATAACACGGACTGATGTGTGAGAAGGCTCACTGATTGTACCTTTGGTTTAAGTACAAATTCAATATAGTATTTATAAAACATGTATCTGCGGGTCAAGGCATGTTCATGAATGTCTATTAAATTCTTGCTCAAATTAGTAACAATGTTCACTTTTAACTTATGACAGTTTATTGTAGGGGTGTGCGAGTACTCGAAAATTCGAGTTTGTGATCGAGAATTTTACTACTCGAACTCAGCTGAAGCTTCCGAAACTACCCGAAGTTCGATCGAGTATTTCACGAAGTATCAGATTTACATCTTAATTTAGTTTTAAGATTAAACAAGTTGTATAAGTTATGAATAAAATGGTGCGCTTTCTTGTGTTTTATTTTACCCTTAATCATACGTTGTCAGTCTGGTACGCGTAATTATGAACTAAACAATACGCCTAAGATTACACGACGACAGTCAAATGAACTAGTCGACGTAGTGAATGAGTTCGTTCATTATGATTTGAACTAGTTCAATTCAAAGTGATCAACAGAGCTGGGAAGGTAGCGATCACAGCAAATAGTTACCATAGTAGCGATCACACATGTTGGTTGTCAGAGTTTACTAGTCACTTGTAACCTAACCTAAATAGCGTGAATAAAACAGAAGTGCTGGTTAGTATCAGAAGAAAGGGGACTAGAGATCCAATTCAAGATACTCAAAAAGCCCTGTTAGCGATACAAATATAATTGTATGTACGCCGTGGAAATTATGCATATTTTCGTTCAAATCAATAATATCACTCAATCAAAAGGGTCGAGAACGGATCACTTTACATCCCAAGAATCAAACTTCCCCTCGGCGAAAGTCCATTTCCAACCATTCAGCTCCTTTATGGAACTGAAATTATCGTACATTTCTTGCGAGTCAATTTTATTTTTTAATCTGAGCAGGGAATCGTCCAATGGTTGACATAGAAAATACTGTTTCGTATCATATAAAATATGGTAATGATGTTCTAGAAGCCTGTGACACAATATTATTGATTTATTTTCCATCAAATAAAAAATAGATACATATACTGTATATATATATATATATATATATCCGTGGCGAACGTCTATTAATTATTATTCCGTAAACACCTTAGCCGCCAAAACTGTGTGTAACATTTGAGCATACGATATTTTTTCCTGTCAAATTGTTGAACGGTTTTCTGACTATGTTAGACAATAACACAGTTGGAGTGTACAAGATGGTAAAGTACGATAATTTTTATTCTTAAACTCACTGAACAGTTCCCTGTTCACATTGACGTCGATGTAAACTGTTGTAAAATAATCAACCCAAGTGAGGAAGAAACATGTCGGAAGACCTTTTCTAAACAAAATATGATGAATTTAGAGACTCCGAAAATAATTTTTACTGACCGAAGCCATATCACACGTCTTGTTTTTTATTCATAAGTTTATAATTTAGCTGCCCACAATCTTTACTGTGTCACTACTTGGCACTTAGCTGATATTTCAGACTGCATCTCGTCGCTAATATCGGCTAGACCTATTATATTAGCCAACTACGTCTATGGTTTTCGTTCGATTACGCCTGGTTTTCATGAATTTCTCATCATGAAATAATTATTTATCTGTTGTTCAGTGTATCCTCGTGTATCAAAGTAGTTTCTAGTTGCACACATTTCATTGCCAATCATAATTTAAAAACTGATTCATCCATAGTGACTTTAAAATTTATTTTTAGTAAACCTGCTTAGTTATTATTATCAATCGATTGAACTACAGTCTTTTTCATCCAGATTTTCAAATTTGATTATATAATTCACAGCTTATTTCTGGTTAGTTGTAACCTCGATATTACTCAATTAAATACCTACAGAATACAGATCCACTCTTCTTGGCGTGTACACAATCAAATTTTGTTTAGAGGAGGCAATTCTGAAAGCAAATGACTACAATTGATGATGACGCCTGAATTTTAGTATCAGTTTGGTTGAATGCAGCTTTTGCCATCAAGCTTCGCTTGATTAGTTTTCGTGGTACACTTTGAACTGGACCGCCAGATAAACATATCGGCCGGCTGTGAAACAGTATAATTGGCTTGCATAGAAAATCTGATCTGTGATATGAGTGACCAGATTAAATCTTAATAATCCACGTTGTTTCAATTAATAATATAGTTTCTAACATAGTATTAGTTATGAAAAAAGGTTAAACAAATAATGCCACATAAAAATGTAGGAAGGCAGGAAATAAAAAGTTTAATTTATCAAATGGTACAGTTACAAACAACAAATCAAAATTATTGTGTTCAGTTTAGATGTATATATTTACGAATTTGACAAAACTTAATATAGACTTAGGATGGTGTCTGCCTTTTACAGTTGTCTTGGGTGAACAGGAAATCCTTCTGTAAATACTCGCTCAAAAATACTCAATACTCGACATAAATGCCAACTACTCAACTCAAAAATCACTACTCGCACACCCCTAGTTTATTGCTTTTTGTTAATGGACCCACATACATATTTCACTCTGAATTATACATTTCCACAAGTGCATGAAATGTAAAATTAACTTCTTGTCACAGAAAATAGTGACTGGAATTAGGAAGCTTATTTAATATGTTGCATTCATATATTGATTTCTTAAAAATTTATAAACAAACATAGACATGTTTCCTATGAAGAACATTATTGTATACTATTTAATACTGGATTATGGCTTTCAAACATATTAAATAACAAACCCCCTCTTATTTAGTAAGCAAAATATATTACCAAACTAAAGGACCATGTAATGTTTTAAGCAGAATATTTGACAATTCAGTATACTAGGGGGTACCCAAAAGAAAACGGAATTGCGCTGTTGTGGGCGGAGCTTACGTAGTACGCGCGTCGGCCGCTAGGCACGAGTAATGCATCTCTCTGCCAGCTCAGTACCGCCTTTGGCATTGTCAGGGAAGGTTGCTATCCTCAGTTGTGATTGTTTTTGTTGATCGTGTTTTGCAGTCTCAACGTTTTTTCAGTATGGCGGATGTGAGTGAACAACGTGCAGCTGTGAAATTTTGTTTTTTTCTGGGGAAAAGTGCAGCGGAAGCTGTTTTAATGATTAAAACTGCTTATAAAGAAGATGCACTATCAAAAACTCAAGTTTATGAATGGTTTTCGCAATTTAAAAATGGCGACATGTCGATTGGCGACAAACCTCGGTCTGGGCGTCCGTCAACTTCAACAACAGATGAAAATGTTTTGAAAATTCAACAACTTGTGCTTGAAGACCGTCGTCGGACCATAGAAGATCTATCACAGTTGTCTGGAATTAGTTGGAGCTGTGTTCAGCGAAAGCAAATTTTGACCGAAAATTTGGGGATGAAAAGAGTTGCAGCCAAATTTGTGCCTCGGATTTTGACTGACCCCCAAAAGGAGCGTTGTTTGGAAACATGCCGCGCCATGAAAGAACAACTTGAAAATGACCCGGATTTTTTTCCAAGATCATTACTGGAGATGAATCATGGTGTTACGGTTACAACACGGAAACCAAACAGCAATCCAGCCAGTGGAAGACGTCTTTGTCACCTCGCCCAAAAAAAGCACGACAAGTGAAATCAAATGTTAAGACGATGGTCATTTGTTTTTTCGATGTGAAAGGGATCGTGCATTTCGAATTTATGCCTCTAGGTCAGACTGTTAATCAAATGTTTTATATGGAGGTATTTGAGAAGACTGCGAAACAGTTCGCGGCGAAAAAGACCCGAGTTGTGGCAGACTGGTGATTGGTTCTTTCACCATGACAACACGCCTGCACACACGTCTCTCTTAGTGTGCCAGTTTTAGACGAAAAATCGCATGACAACGTTGCCCCACCCACCTTATTCACCGGATCTGGCACCAAGTGACTTTTTCTTGTTTCCACGAATGAAGAGGGGCATGAAAGGGTTACGTTTTCATGATGTAGCAGAGGTCAAGGAAAAAATGACGGAACAGCTGGCAGCCATCACAGAAGACGAGTTTAAAAAGTGTTTCCAGCAGTGGAATCATCGATTGGACAAATGTATTCAGTGTAATGGAGAGTATTTTGAAGGAGACAAGTTAGTTTTGTAAATAAAGTTGATAAATAAAGTAAAAAAAAATTCCGGTTTCTTTTGGGTACCCCCTCGTAGTTGAGCTTGGGTGTTGCCTCTACATGGGTCGCTGGCAAGCACCAGGAGTACTGAGAGACAACGCGAGGTAACAGGCAAGCAAAGGAGGTCCTGTTGGGGCCATCGTACTCCAACACGGTTGAGGCACTATCTTGCAAGATCAGAACTCCGAAGGGTGGTTGGTTTTATAACTGGACACTGGACGTTTTGGGCACACATGAAGAAGATGGGGTTTCCAACCCCCATTCTCTTGTGTAGGAAGTGTAGAGAGGAGGTAGAGGCTGGACGGCACATCCTCTTCCACTGCCCCGCCCTAGCTAGAAAGCGGGCTCTCACGTTGTGTGGCTTATTAGAATGTGGCCAAGCTGTAGCACAGGAAAACCACATCAAGGTTCTCTAAGAATCTTGGATTGGATGAGGTTTGTACTATAAAGAAGGGCGCACAATAAGCCTTTTGGCTTAGGGGCCGTCACCAGATATGAAGCCTGGCCCTCCTAATTGAAAAAACAATTGGGCAGTGTTTTTTTTAAACACCACACATTTTTTTTATTGAATGTGTGTGTATGCATACAGCATTTTTGGAGTTGGTTGTGAAAAGCAATTCAAACGATATACATTATTTTAATAGCATTTATTTCTGGCAGTATTATCCTTAATACTGACCAGACTTCAAGCTTATTTAATGACACTTTGAGGTCATGGTTATTTTATTATCAGTCCATGAAGTTAGGCCGTAGAGCCAAGGCAGCCAACCCACAGGCAGGATATGGCAAGGGCGCCACTCCCATGATCCTGTTGTCACCATCGATCCTCCAGCACTCCACATGGTCTGTCACACAACTGTGCTTGGACAGCATCCCACCGAGAATAAAAATTTCTCCTGGTAGATAGCACTCATTTCCTGGAAAATTAATAATTATTGTAAATTTTTGTTCTATTCTATAGTCAACTTGATTCAACCTTATATCTACAAGTTATAAATGTTATTTAAATCTGGTTATGTTACTTTACTGATTAATCATAACAGTAATTATAAGACATGAATTAATGTTTTACCATCAATAAAAATTTTAAACCATTTCAGAAAGGTTGCATGCACATTCTGTAACAACTAAAAATATCCAAATAATGAAATGTTGCAGTGCACTATGCACATACTAGACAAATAAACATTTATTTTCTCCAAAAATAAATAAAAATTGTTAAAAATTAGAGCTGATTTCTCCGGAATAATTACCAATCCAAATTAACTAATTAGGATAAAATTAATGAGCAAGCTTAAGCTTACTAAACCCCCTCTGCACTAATTTTGTTCAGGTCAGGCTAATTCTAAATCAGATGAAGGCCATCTGAACACAAGCTACAAGAACTGCATACTTAAAGTAATAACTGTTCTTTATATTTTTTCATCACTAGACTGAATATTTTGGAAGTTATAAAGCACTGAACACTGAATTAAAGAATTTACTAAGGAACCATCATTCCCTCAGCAATGATCGAACTTCAAACTACTGATACTTGAAACAACAATGTTAAAAAAGATGCCATCATATGCTGAATCAAGTTGTTTATAACTCTTCCCAGATATATAAAGAAACCCCCTCATCAAAATTATAGAACCTAGTTGACTGATCATGCATTCTACACTCTAAGATAAACCTATGATATTAATAATTATTCTTCATCATAATCATGTTTATTTATTGTGTTCAATAGCAATAATCTTATATGTTTGACTCTTGTTACTATCAAATGCTTAATTAAAGAAATGTTCTTGTCACGTAGTATAACTCGTATATGTTTTACCTCTCAGGGTTGAGGACTAGAATACAACAGAATCCACAGTTAACATCACAAGTTAAGGTGCCGCCTTTATTTGAACTTCTGGTTATAAGTTAATAGATGTTAAGCATTGTAATGGAAAGTGTAAATCAATTGTTTTTATCATAAGTGTAAAAACTATCTAAATTGTACAGTTTGGTATTGCTGTAGCTCTTTGATATATGAATCATTGTTACTTTAAATAAATTAGTTTTTTATTTGTTGGTTAAAGATTTACATTTTTTGTTAAATATTTTAATATTACATTTATAATAATTATGAACAACCATATTTTAACATACAAAATCATAATCATTATCTTTTAGTTTATTTAAACTCATATTACGGTTAGTATTTTTGTAATTGTATTTATTGTTGCATTAGTTAATTGAAAATTGTGACCAATATTTCATGTTTAGGTTTTTATCAAAAGATATCTGATACTAGAACTTCAGAGGAAGGCTGACAAAGTACATATGTTTTTAAGTTCATCTACAACGTAAATTTGACTACACTCAATTAAAGTTATTTACTTAACAATATTGTTAGGTTTATCAGGATTTAAGTCACCATATTGAGTGTGTGTGGTAAATGGGGCACAGTTGAAATCTGTATGTACAGGGTGTGCTCACAGAATGATAGCTATGCCTGGCAATAGTTTTATATAAATAATTAAGGTAGATCCACTGAAGATGCTATGGATAAACTAGTGAAGTCCTTTTGGCTTTTGAAGACAGAGCAAGGCGTTTGACTGTGTCAACTATGACGATATTTTATTGAAATTATAATATTACGGTATATTGAATTGAAATATCCTTTATTCAAAATTATTACATCAAAAGGTACATGAATGGTGTCAATTTTAAAATAAAATATGTACATATTCGTACAATAATTGTGTATGATAATTATATGCCCTAACTGATATACCCTTAACCTAAATATTGCCAGGAAAAACAAATTCAATAAAACCCTGTTTTACAACAATTAATCTCATAGTCAAAAAACAAAATACTTGTAATCTTAAAAAAAGTAACATCTACTAATAAAAAACAAATTAGATCATATCTGAGCAGTCAAAAGCAAATTGTTGTTCTGGACGGTCAAAAGTCAAGAATCAATGACTGAACGAGTCCCTCAGGATTCCATTTTAGAACCAGTGTCCTATTTTTAGTTTCAATTAATTATTGGCCGTATCAGATTAAATTGTCCATCTCCATTTTTTTACTTTCAAAAATGACTTAGATGAGCTTAAAAACATTTCTCTCAATACAATGGACCCTGCCTCTAAATGTTTTAGTGCTAATAGATTTTTATTTAATGCCTCAAAAACTTAAAAGTTCCTGTTCACATTAAAACCAGTTAATAGGTAAATAGGAGGATTACATTTTTTTAAGATGAATTTCTTAACAGAGGTAAGTTCTTATAAGTCTTTTTTTATAAACAGATGACCTGAAGGCCAAATATTAACTGTATTTGTACAAGACTTTAAGAGTCTTACTAAAGCGCCGAGCCTCGTGTGTTCCAAACAACTACAACCGGTTGGTTTATTTTGTATATTTCCAATCTGTTTTGAGGTATGATTTAATCTTTTGGGGGAATTATAATAAAATTGATGAGTTGTTGAGTCTACAAAAAAACTATTACAGTGATTGCAAAGTCTGATTTTAGAGATCACTGCAGACCTCTTTTTCTTAAATTGCATGTACAATTATTAATCTTTACATACGATATAGCTTCGTATGCAATAAAAAAAATACTAATGAGTACAATACCAGATATAAAAATAAAAGCTTAAGTAATTTTAACAGATTAAGTAAAACATTTAATAGTCACAAAGCTATGTCCTTAACAAATTAGAAAACCTAATTGTAAAATACCCTTTTGATGAATTTTTACCCTTTTGATGAATTTAAGAAAAGGTTATATAATTAATTGGCAACTCAAACTTTCCCTTTTTCCAATTCACTTTTTTGGCATATGATAAGTTAACTTTTAATCTCATTTTCTATTAATTTTATTTAAATCCACTTGTGTTATCCCACTATCCTTTTTTGTTGTTGTTTTTAGTGAATTATTATTGTTGTTTTTAATTGTTTATAGACTTAAATTAGCTATAATTAAGGTTTTCATTGTACTGGCACATGAACATGATGTATGGTTTTATATTTAAACTTTTATTTTTATACTACTATTTTCTCAATTGTTGTACAACTGGTTTTCTCTTTCTCCCTGTTTTACAGGTATTTAAAACTATAATTTATTAACTTATACTGATCAAACAAATTGTATTGCATTAGTACAAAACAAGACAAAACATTCAACTCCTAATATCATAAAATGATTTCAGATTGGACCAATGTTGCTAAACAAAGTTTCTCTGTCTAACTATAGACAACAACCTTAGCTTGAATCTGCATCTTGAATAGATAATTAACCAGGTTAATTCTGAATTATATGCCATCAAAAGAATGTCTTATTTATAATGCTTGCCAGTATAAAAGATAGTTTTCCAATCCCATATATAATTTGGAGGAACCACACACCAAAACATAAATCAAATTTGTATTTTGAAAAAATAGCACTGAAAATAATGTTGAAAATGAGGAAGGATGTGTCTGTGAAAAATAACATATTTTTCCCAATCAACGATGCACAATTTCAAATAAATGATCCATCAGACACACAAAACCTGTATAAAAAAGAAGGCTCTCACTGGAGCCTTCTGTTGTTTTTTAGAAGCAAAGAACAGTTTTTTTTATTTTGACTAGTATGGAACTTATAATTTGGTTCATGCCCAACAGGTAGCTAAGAAAATAATTCGATTTTTGAAAATAAATGTGGAGACTCCTTTTTAATTTGCAACTGTTCCACAGCAATCTAACTCTGTTGATCGCAGTTTTTTCCTGACTATATTTACTGATATACTCATGCCAATGATACAGAATGGTACACTAGAGATGTTACAAGTCGAAGACAGTATATTACCTTGCATAGTGAAGAAGGCTAATGTTGTTCAGTTGGCATCTTTATGGCACAACTTTCAACATTTAAAATATGAAACATGGGAAATCTCTAATAAAGGTAAGGGAAGAAAGAGATTTATGGAGGAAAAAGTTTCAACATAGATTTGACATGCTTCTGACAACAATTCAGGAAGACGAAATCAGTAAAGAAAACAGAACAATAAATAGCAAAACTAATTTGATATTGAGAAAACCTGCATAAAGAACCTGTAAAGGTTGAAATGTATGCTGATTGTCAAGGGAAGGGTGTTCCGGAGATTATTGGTGCGTGCAGTGGAGGGTATGTGCACATGTATGCTCTGATCAAGTCTGGTGCAGATGTTGCTTATGTTTACAATCAGGCAACAAAGTCATGACTCCGACCTCTTATTTTGATAGCTGGAATCAATGACATTTTTAAAAAATCCCCTCAAGTCCTAAACAATGAAATGGAAGGAAAACTTAAATTCTTAAGCAGTTTGAGACCTGTATGTATAACAACTATTCCCCCTCGATTTGATCTGCAGCCGAATGATGACATTCATCATCAGATAGCATGTCTCGAGAATGAGTAATGTTAGCCTAGTTGATCTGGACTATTTCCAAAGGTATCACTTTTCCAAACACGGAATGCACTTAAACTATAAAGGGAAAAAGAAACCAGCTTACAGGATCATAGACTTTGTAAGAGAAATAACTTGTCAAAAACAAACAAGCATAGTAACAAACTCTAGAAATCATGGAGATATATCACCCAACTCCAACAACTCTATTAAAAGTACAGTCAATATAATAGATTTACGGGTAATTAGCCATTGTAAATGTATAAACTCTATATACATTTATTTATAAAAATATAAACTCTATATTTTTATAAATAAATGTATAAAAATATAGAGGTTATATTATTTACTATCTGAAGATGGCCTAAGAGCCGAAACCGGTAATATATTTTTATAAAAATGAATAAAAGGGTACTTTATTATATTTATCATTTAATTTATTAATAGATTTACATATGGTAAAGGAGGGGTGAGTACCTATTAAACTTCATTGTTGCTAACGATCTATTCATTCTAAATCGGGGCAATGAACCCACGTTTAGGAATAGGGTTAGAGCTGAAGTCATAGACCTGACCCTTTGCAATGCGGTCACTCTAGGCCTAATTGACAACTGGCGGGTCTCTGACGAACCTTCTCTTTCTGATCATCTGTACATTCGTTTTGATATCAAAGCTAAAATGTCAGCCTTTTCCTCTCCTCACCGAAATCCTAGGCGGACGGACTGGGAGTCCTATGCTGCGGAACTTTCGGCCATTGCGGGCTTGGGTCCCAGGGGGGGTAGAGTACGAATAAGGTCTGTCGTGGAACTGGAGCAGGCGGCATCCTGTTTACAGGATGCGATCCTCGAAAGTTTCCACGACAACTGTCCAATTTCAAACACACCGCCTAGATCAAAAATCGGGTGGTGGTCAAAATCCCTGGAAGCTAAGAAAAGGCGCGTAAGAATGCTTTTTAATCGCTCTAAGGTGGTCAATTGTCGCGAAGAGTATCGTTTAGCTCTTAACGACTACAATTCATCCATTCGTGATGCCAAGAAGGCTTCATGGCAAACCTTTTGTAGGGGCATTGACTCCATCAAAGAGGCAGCCAGAATCCAGAAAATCTTGGCTAGCGAACCTATCAACCTCATGGGCAGTCCGAGAACCAGCTCAGGGGAATTGACAACTTTACCTGGTGAAACGCTCAAGCTCCTTCTGGAGTGTCATTTCCCAGGGAATCTCGTTGACGATGCTCTGGAAGCCTCTGGCCCTCGAGAGATTAGCTCTACACCTAGGGCAACTCGAGAGGACTGGAGGCAAGCTAGACGCATAGTCACCGTTTCAAAAGTTAAATGGGCATTCAACAAGTTCAGCCCATTTAAATCCCCAGGAGGCGATGGCGTCTTTCCTGCATTGTTGCAGAAGGGCCCACCGAACCTCCACATTCTACTTTGCGAAATCTTCAGGGCGAGTCTTGCCTTCGGGTATATTCCTCAGTCCTGGAGAGTTAGCAAAGTAGTGTTTATTCCTAAGCGGGGTTGTGGCGACTACACGAACGCCAACTCCTTTAGGCCAATTAGTCTTTCCTCGTTTCTGGTGAAGACCATGGAGAGACTCGTAGAATTCCACATTCGAGAAGGGGCGCTTAAAGACTCCCCTTTACATCGAAATCAACATGCGTATCTTCCGGGGAAGTCTTGCGAGTCTGCCCTCCATTGTTTGGTCAGTCACCTTGAACATTCCCTGGAGAACAAAGAAATTGCTCTAGGAGCCTTTTTGGATATTGAGGGGGCATTCAATAACACCTCATATCAGTCAATTATTCATGCGCTGGGACAACGTGGTGTAGAGCCCACCATTTGTAGGTGGGTCGACCACATGTTACTGGGCAGAATAATTCAAGCAACCCTTCTATGTGAGGTGGTGGAGATTTCTGCGAGCCGAGGATGCCCGCAGGGGGGAGTCCTCTCACCCCTCCTGTGGGACCTGGTGGTGGATGATCTCCTAGTCAGCCTCACGGAAAAGTGTATTTTCATACAGGGCTATGCGGACGATCTTGTCCTATTGGTCCATGGCAAGTATCAGGGCACGGTTACGGACATCATGAACGATAGTCTGGAAGCAGTTAACTCCTGGTGTGTACGAGAAGGGCTTGCAATAAACCCTTCCAAGACAGTAATTGTCCCCTTCACCAGGAAAAGGGTATACTGTGGATTTCAGGTCGAGGGAGTACTGGGACGGTGTTAGTAGCCCGGTTTCTTCTCACGACCGAATTGTATGGTTCACAGACGGGTCAAGAATGGGCAACAGAGCTGGATTTGGTGTCTATACTGGCGACCCTAGGACCAACGCTAGCGTGAGCCTGGGAGCGTATGGCACCGTTTTCCAAGCTGAAGTCGCCGCAATTCTTCATTGTGCCGCCCAGGCGGTCGAGAGAGGGGTTTGCGGGAAACATATCCACATCCTCTCAGACAGTCAGGCGGCCTTAGGGGCTCTTGACTCCTGGAAGGTTTCGTCTGGTCTAGTCTGGGAATGTGTGGAGTCCCTCAGCATCCTGGGTTCAAGAAATCAGGTCTTGCTGGAATGGATCCCAGGACATAGGGGATTAGAAGGCAACAAACAGGCCGATGCCTTGGCTAGGGAAGGTGCTCTCAAGCCCTTCATTGGTTCTGAGCCGGCCTGCGGCGTTTCGGCTGCAGCTGTCAAAACAGCAATCAAAAACTGGGTCAGCGCCAGACATCTGGAAATATGGTGGCGGTTCCCAGGGCAAAGACTCGGCAAGGTTCTTGTCAGAAATCCTTCCCAGCAGTTAACAAAGTCACTTCTTGGGTTGAGTAAATTGCACGTCAAGCTGGTGGTGGGACTCATCACCGGTCACAGCAAATTCCGGAGGCATCTAAGAACAGTGGGACTCTTTGCGAAGGATCCCATCTGTCGCCTCTGTGGGGAGGACGAAGAGTTGGCAGAACACATTGTCCTGGAGTGTGAGGCTCTTGGTGCCAGGAGAAGAGTACTTTTTGAAGGCTCACCTCTGGGACAGTCGGAAATTACTAATCTAGTGAAGAAGCTCCTTGACCTGGTCAAGGATTGCCAGCTTTACGATGATTAGGCACCGGGATTGGTACAAAAAGCCTCAGGCTTCGTTGCAAGGGTTGGCTGGACCAACTGCATATCCCCTTTCAAACTAAACTAAACTACATATGGCAAAAGTGATTAAACTCCATAGAAACAATGCGTGTAGGATTTGCACACTGCATTTCTAGCGACTTTCAAGATTCTCGCCACATGACAGCTGGAGTTGCTGTGGTTTTCAAAAATGAATTCGGAAAACCCATCACTGCACAACGTCTCGCCAGCCATCCGGCTTTACATAACATAGAAAATGGGGCTGCAGTATACAGTTTAATCACCAAGGAAAAATATTTTGGCAAGCCAACCATATCAGACTACAATGCCGTTAATGACTTAACTGAAGACTTTAAAAGCTGGGGCCTCAAACATCGACTTAACTGAAGACTTTAAAAGCAGGGGCCTCAAACATCTCATTTGCTCTCCTATATTGGATGTGTCAGAGATAAATTGGACTTGATTCATTTTGTAAAAAACGTTTTGAAGTTTCAACGTTGCACTAATGCCAGTCACTATTGTATTCTATTTTCAAAAGTCCTTCCGAAGCCTCCATAATGGACTATCACACAGATAATTTATAAACAGAATAAAGAACCTAATAAATGACGAAACAGAAAAATCAACTCCAACAGCATCCTGTGAGTCATCATTGTGCATGCATCTTGATGAGACTGTTAACAAATCTTCAACCACTCATGAGACTTTTGACAGTAGAGGTTTCCCCATCACCTGAGACATCTGCTGGTTGTGAGAGTGTTGTAATAGTGCCGGGTGACTTCACATACTGTGAGGCCCTAAAGCAGAGCAATTGTGGTAAAAATACAAGTGAAATTCTTCATGTAAATAATTTAGATAGTGATGAAAGAGATTGTAACGTCAATTTCTCTCTAAGTATAAGTAATGATTTAAACAACTCAATGGAAGTCAATTATTTTTTTAGAGCAAAAGCAAAGCCAACCTCACAGTGTAAGCCCTCCACACATAACAGTAGTTTAAACTGTAGCGGCATAACTGTGTTTCATCAAAATATAAGGAGGCTTGAGTCATCAGTTGAGTTCTAGAAATTACTCTAGTTGAATTAAATCCTGAAATCGTAGTACTTTCAGAACACAAAATGGTTCAACCAACATTAAAACGGATAAATATTTTAGACTACGTGTTAATTTCCAGTTTTGCCAGACAAACTTCCTGGGAGGTGGGGTCATTATTTTAGCTAAACCGCACTTAAGTTTTAAAAAGATCAGTCTAAAAAAAATTGAGCAACTAAACAGTGAAACTGTCTTTGAACGTTGCACTGTTGAATTTAAGAATATTCTTCCACTTAAAAATTTAAATATATTAACACGTTAGCTGCCATCCTTAAAATGAGTATTTTTGCTCTAAATTGCGAAAAACTTTTATGCAAATATTTAAAACAATGATGCATTATATTTACTATGCTACCATTTCTGAGTATAGAAATAGTAGATACATAGGCATTATATTTATATAAATATGTCGGGAGTATTGGCCCGACACAGTGTTTTTAGTAGCATATACGCCACATAAAAAACTCTTGTCGGGCATATTGGCCTGACAAATTTTGAGGTAAATTTGTTTTCATGGTTTGGCTACACGGTGTGCATGATGAAAGTAATCCAGTATTCAATATGTATTACGTTATTTCAATACCAACATTCACTAAATAAGTCTGTCGAGCCTATACTCCCGACAACTTGCCCGTAGAACATGCCAAAATTTAAAGTTTTATGAACAACTTTGTATACAACCAAAAACTTAGAATTTCGCTCTGTAAATAATATGATGCTTGCAGTACAATAAAGTGTGATCGGTTCTTTAAGAAAGCAGAACCAGTTGAGTAACGCTAAAATAACCAAAAGGTTACTGAACAACAATGTCGGGCGTAGTGGCCCGACGGCATCTAGCTGAGACAAAGAGCCTTCGGGCATACTGGACTGACACGGCAGCTTAAGTGTTAATAGCTGGGGTTTATAGAAATCCAATTAGATCAAATGATGCAGTATCAACTGACAGACTAAATGAAATGTTAGAAAATTTTATAATATTGTGGTCATTGCCGGTATATAAATATAAATATACCGACAGAACACAGCAGGAGGGCTAGAAACCTCCATAAAGTTCTGTTAGCTAATGACATGACATATTTGGTAGATTTCCCAACCAGAATTACAGAAACATCAGAAAGTTGTATAGATAATATTTTTACAAATATTGATAAAAATCTGCTTAGAGTAACAGGAATAAATACTCAACTGTCTGATCATGATGCCCAATTACTAGTCTTAAAATTTTTAAATAAAGAAACAAAAAATAGAAAATCTACAGTGATATCAGAATTTTCTAAAACATATTCTGAAACAAACATTTCTAAATTTTCTAAAGCATTACAATCAGAGTCATGACATAATGTATATATATATATATATATATATATATATATATATATATATATATATATATATATATATATATATATGGCAGAATCTTATTGTAAATATGAAGTTTTTTATGATACATTTGTTTTATTTTAATTTATTCTTTCCTAAAAAATTAAATAGAAGTTTTAAAAATAAAAAGCCATGGATCACTGAAGAGCTTAAATAGGATAAAGTAGAAATTATTGAATTAAGTAGAGAAGCTAGAGAAACTGAAAATAACCCCCTGTTTTTAAAGGTGAAAAAATGAATAAATCATTTAGAAAAAAGTGTATGATCAGAAATTGCGACATTTTTCAAAAACTTCATTTATCTTCAAATGTTAACAAAACCACATAGAAAATAATTAATAATGAGGTTGGGAAAAATACTTCAAGAGAAAAAAACATTACCGTAAACATTTAGGGTAGATCTGTTAATGATCCTGCTGTTGTGTGTGAGTGTTAATAATTTTTTCCTAAATTATGTTGAAAGCAATATTTTACCTAAACTAGATAGGACTAAGACCATGAATAATGAAATCAATCAAGCCAGTACTACCAACCTATGTATGAATGATAATTATAATGTTTTCAAGAGTAAGCTAATAGATGAGAAGGAAGTATTAAAAATAATTGATAGTTCAAAGAATACAAAAGTTCAGAATTTGATGAAGTACCGATAAGCTTGATAAAAAGTTTTAAATTTCACTTGGTAAAACCAATTGCTCATTTGATCAATTCATCCGTCATTTCAGGCTTGTTTCCAAGCAAACTCAAAATTGCCAAAGTAATACCGCTTTTTAAAAAAGGAGAAAAGACTGATATTCAAAATTGTAGACCAATATCCATGTTTCCCACTATCTCTAAAATCTTTGAAAGAACCTTTTGTGAGTAACTAGTCAATTTTTTAGAAAATAATAATTTAATTTGTGACTGTCAACACGGGGAAAGTCAACACAAGGTAAGGGAAAGTCTGTCATGGCAGCAACGGAATGCATTGAATCTGTAATTAATTCATTGGATGAGAACAGAAAGGTAATGGGAATATTAATGGATCTGAACAAAGCTTTTGATTCTATTCCTCATTCATCTCTTTTATTTAAATTATATAATTTAGGGCTAATGGCTCAATCATATGATTTTATTGAATCTTATTTAAGTAATAAAAACAATTTGTCGAAATATCTCATCAAGATGGTAAACATCTCAGAAATCATTACAAATCTTCAGTGAA
>JAQJVL010008815.1:0-18322 GCA_035578905.1 Stictocephala bisonia
TTGAAAAAAATACAACTATTAATTTCGTATGTTTTCTATGTTTAGTTCCAAAACCTGTAGGTGGATGTTCATCAAACGACAATTGTGACGCAAACAAGGCTTGTTATTCTGGGAAGTGTGTCGATCCTTGTTCCTTAACCAATTGTAAAGACAACTGTGTAGTTGAAAACCACGCGCCTTTTTGTATTGGTAATGATGGTTTGACAACAGTAAATACATTTTACCAACTATATTTCCTCTTAGTAATGAAAAATATGTGTATGTCATAAACTTTTAAAGAACTATGGTGTTTATAATATATATATATATAATATATATATATATATATATATATATATATATATATATATATAAAACTATAAATAATCAAACCGTTCTAGAATAGTAAATGAGAACGTCATTCAATACAAATGTATTACATTTTAATAACAAAACGTTTAAATATACTACAATACAATAAAAAACATATTACAATATAATTACAAAATGCGCAAATATACTACAATTTGTTAGTTTGCACGCACAACTATACGTATTGTTTTTATAGTTGCTGCCCCAGCTTTACATGGCGTGAGCATCTTCACCAATTCGGTACCTAATCTCAGCAAAGTCTTTTCAATAATTTCTCTATATAAATTAAAAATAATTCACACCATAAAGCAGTTTTACTACCAACTTTTTCATTCTTTGTTATCATATTTTGTGATGTTTAGGAGTAACCTAAACGAGTTATGTAAAGTTTTCATAAAGCAAAAGAAAGTTTTACGAGTTCAGTCGGTTAGGTTAGGTTAGGTTAGATTAAATTAGATTATGTTAGATTAGGTTAGATTAGGTTAGATTAGGTTAGATTAGATTAGATTAGATACACGGGCTTGTGGTCCTGTCGCCAAGCCCACTGTGCCTAGACTCCATGGCCCTTTGCGCCCCGAGACTGGCGACAGTGTCACAAGAGACCAGTCCCCCTTATGAAGGTCATGATCTCCCCGAGTGTAGCCCTTCTAATATCCTCTGGTTCCAGAAAAGTGGCACCCAGAGTCCTATACCTAAGAGATGAGAGAGCTCCACAATGACAAAAGATGTGTATGGAGCTCTCCTCATCTTCCTCACAGAGCCTACATGTGGAGTCCTTTGTTAGGCCCATAATCTTCATATGTCTGTTAAGAAGATTGTGTCCGGTCAGCATATCCGTAACCGCCCTCACCTTGGTCCAGTTACAGCTCAGCAGATCTCCGCTGTACCTGCGACCCGGTCCTTGGATAAGAGCACGAGACTGCCTGAGCCCGGACTCGGTCCTCCATCTACTATCGTGTTCCACGGAGGTCCACCTGTCAATTCTTCATTTTACCTTTTGAAGAGGAATACCAAGAGCCGGCTCCGGCCCCAGCAGTGGGAACTTTGCCCCTCTCCTAGCCAGTGCATCGGCTCTCTCATTCCCATCAATACCAGCATGCCCACGGACCAATATGAGTCTCACCTGTTTACGCTGGCAGAGAGTCTCCAGGATCCCCTGGCACTCCCATACCAGCTTAGAGCTGGTACGTGGTGCCATGATCGCCTTTATCGCCGCCTGGCTGTCCGAGCAGATTGAGACAACTGCTACGAAGCCACATAGACGTATTTCTTCTTGTGTGGCTATCATGATAGCCATCACCTCCGCCTAGAAGACGGTTGCATTGGCCCCTAGAGGTACAGACAGCACTTTCCGTGCTCCCCTCCCGTACACCCCCGCACCAACACCTTCTTCTATAAGTGAGCCGTCTGTATACCAGACGCTTCCTTTTACTTGTGCGGGCTCGGTACTCCCCATCCACTCATCTCTGCTTGGAAGGAAGGCCCTAACCCGCCTGTCAATTCTGTACTTAGGTACCATTACGTCTGTTCCCATCGAAATCAACGGGTCCAGACCAATGTCCCCAGATAGTATACTCCCGTGGAATCCTGGTTGGCCAAACAGCCACCCACCAGTCGTCCTTATTCTGAAGGCCACTTTACAGGCCTCCCATTTTACAAACAGGTCCATTGGGCGGAGCCCAGTGAGGACCTCCATCGCCGCCAATGGGGTTGTTCTAATTGCGTCTGTAATTCCCAGGCACGCCATTCTCTGACATCTGTATAGTGTTAGCCTTGCACTATTCTGTGCCATGGTCGGCCACCAGACAACAGCCGCATAACATAATGAGGGCCGAAGTACACTCGTGTATAGCCAGTAAACCATCTTTGGTTTTAGACCTCACGTTGTCCCGATGGCCCTCCGACAAGCCCTGAAAGCCATTCTGAACTTCCTGGCTTTCTCCTGAAGGTGCTTGAGCCAGTTCAGTTTAGCATCCAGGATAACCCCCAAATACTTAACCGACCCTGTAGCTCTTAGCTCCATATTTCCCATGGTGGGCATGTATAGGCCATCCAGCCTCTTCTTCCTAGTGAAAAGTACAAGTTCTGTCTTGTTAGGATTAACAGAGAGCCCCTTGTCCCTACACCACCTTTCTAGGTATCTCAAGGCAGCCTGGACGATGTCCGACACCGTGCTGGCAAACTTACCAACGCCCAGTATACACACATCGTCCGCGTATGCTTGAGCATATACCCCCATCCCGTTCAGCGCCCTTAGTAGGTCATCAACCACCAAGGACCACAGGAGAGGGGAAAGGACGCCCCCTTGGGGGCAGCCGCTGCCGACTACAACCTGAACTGACGCTTCGTTCAATGTTGCCTTAACCGTTCTGCTGCGTAGGTAGGCTTCAATCCATCTGGCAATGATGTCATTGACGCCCGTCCTAACGACAGCATCGATCATAGACTGTAAGGGAGACATTATTGAATGCCCCCTCTATGTCCGTGAAGACACCCATGGCTAGCTCCTTCTACCGAATCGTCCCCTCAACCCTCGTGACGAGTCTATGAAGAGCCGACTCCGCAGATCTCCCAGCCATGTATGCGTGTTGGTTTGTATGGAGTGGGTTATCTCTCAATACCCCGTCTCTCATATGCCTGTCGACCAGCCTCTCCAATGTGTAGGCTGGAGCCTACACATTGTGGTGTAGGGACCTTGTCCCTACACACAAAGGTGGTGTAGGGACAAGGGGCTCTCTGTTAATCCTAACAAGACAGAACTTGTACTTTTCACTAGGAAGAAGAGGCTGGATGGCCTATACATGCCCACCATGGGAAATATGGAGCTAAGAGCTACAGGGTCGGTTAAGTATTTGGGGGTTATCCTGGATGCTAAACTGAACTGGCTTTTCTTTCTTTAAAAGAAAAGACATGAGGCTGATCGGTCTGAAGTCTTTAGGTCTGGATTAAAATTTATATTATATTTATACTTACACGTGTTATGCTAGTTAAAAAACTAAATATTATTACTAATTAAATTGTTAATGTTAATAAATAAATACTTTACAATTATATTCATGTATCTGTATTGTAGACTGCTACAGTACAGTCTACAATACAACAGTCATCCTCTGTTTCCATTGCTGTTTCATCAGGTCATACTCATCTGCTGAGAACGAATCGTTGCAATTTGGGAACTCTCTTACACGAGCATAGATGACCTCTACAGGAACCATTGCAAGGTTCTGAGGGGTGAAACATGCATCCGACTCTTTTATTGACCCATCCACTCATTCATACACATACGGTGATATTGCCCCACCCACCCACCCATACACGTACGGTGGTATTGCTAACTACTAATTAATATCACCGTATGTGTATGGGTGGGCGGGTGGGTTAATATCACCGTATGTGTATGGGTGGGCGGGTGGGTTAATATCACCGTATGTGTATGGGTGGACGGGTGGGTTAATGTCACTGTATATGTATGGGTGTATACATACCACCGTGTGTATGGGTGGGCGGGTGGGTCAATACCACTGTGTGAATGGGTGAGCGGGTGGGTCAATACCACTGTACGTGTATGGGTGGGTGGGTGGGTCAATACCACTGTACTGTATGGGTGGGCGGGTGGGTTAACTTTTCAGATTATTGGTATCAATACCACCCTACGTGTATGGGTGGGCGGGTGGGTCAATACCACCGTACATGTATGGGTGGGCGGGTGGGTCAATACCATGAGTAACTAAATTGTTTAACTAATTACGTGAACAACTTTGTGTCCGAATTGTATGTCTAGAGTGAATTTAATCCTTCAGTTAGGCATAGCCAGTCTTATACATTCGAACATATGTACCAAAAAATTCTGTTCTGAATAAAATAACTTCAGCTTATTAGTAGTTACTTATAGTTATATATATAAATATATATATAACTATAAATAATCAAACCGTTCTAGAATAGTAAATGAGAACGTCATTCAATACAAATGTATTACATTTTAATAACAAAACGTTTAAATATACTACAATACAATAAAAAACATATTACAATATAATTACAAAATGCGCAAATATACTACAATTTGTTAGTTTGCACGCACAACTATACGTATTGTTTTATAGTTGCTGCCCCAGCTTTACATGGCGTGAGCATCTTCACCAATTCGGTACCTAATCTCAGCAAAGTCTTTTCAATAATTTCTCTATATAAATTAAAAATAATTCACACCATAAAGCAGTTTTACTACCAACTTTTCATTCCTTGTTATCATATTTTGTGATGTTTAGGAGTACCTAAACGAGTTATGTAAAGGTTTCATGAAGCAAAAGAGAGTTTTACGAGTTCAGTCGGTTGGGTTAGGTTAGATTAGGTTAGGTTAGGAGGAGATTCAAGCCTTTGAAAATTTTACCCTTAACTTTTATCTACATTTTCATTGACTTTTGTTTCTTTATTTAATTTGGAAATACTTTACTATAAAAAAAGTTTTACAAGAAATAAATCTATATTAGAATAACCAATCAACTGACTTGTTTTTAAAAACCCCCTTTTTACAGTTGCATAGTTTTATTTATAACCTTACATCGAATAAATTTGTGTGACGTTCCCTTAAATTTAACCGGACCAACAAGTCTTATGCTAATGAAAAAAGAAAAACTAAAATTTATTATTAATTTTCATTAAATGACTGATACTTTCAAAACTATTGAAAACGTTAAAGTTTTATTTATACAGTTTATAATTGGATATGCCTATAAGTTCTTATTTGTCAGTTGTAGAATAGGGTAAAAATATGTATATCAATAATTTTTTACTAAATAATACGAATGTTAACTCCTGTGTTTTTTTTATGTTCAGTTCCAAAGCCTGAAGTTTCATGTACATCAGACAACAATTGTGAAGCAGCAATGGCGTGTTTGAGTGGGAAGTGTGTCGATCCTTGTCCCTTTACTAATTGTAAAGACAGATGTGTAGTTCAAAACCACGCGCCTTTTTGTACTGGTAATGATGGTTTGACAACAGTAAATATATTTTACCAACTATATTTCTTCTTAGTAATGAAAAATATGTGTATGTCATAAACTTTTAAAGAACTATGGTGTTTATAATATATATATATATATATATATATATATATATATATATATATATATATATATATATATATATAAATAATCAAACCGTTCTAGAATAGTAAATGAGAACGTCATTCAATACAAATGTATTACATTTTAATAACAAAATGTTTAAATATACTACAATGCAATAAAAAACATATTACAATATTATTACAAAATGCGCAAATATACTATAATTTGTTAGTTTGCACGCACAACTATACGTATACGTATTATACGTAACTATACGTATTGTTGTTCCATTACCACTGTACGTGTATGGGTGGGCGGGTGAGTCATTACCACTGTACGTATATGGGTGGGCGGGTGGGTCATTACCACTGTACGTGTATGGGTGGGTCATTACCACTGTACGTGTACGGGTGGGTGGGTGGGTCATTACCACTGTACGTGTATGGGTAAGCGGGTGGGTCATTACCACAGTACGTGTATGGGTGGGCGGGTGGGTCATTACCACTGTACGTGTATGGGTGGGCGGGTGGGTCATTACCACTGTACGTGTATGGGTGGGCGGGTGGGTCATTACCACTGTACGTGTATGGGTGGGCGGGTGGGTCATTACCACTGTACGTGTATGGGTGGGTGGGTGGGTCATTACCACTGTACGTGTATGGGTGGGTGGGTGGGTCATTACCACTGTACGTGTATGGGTGGGTCATTACCACTGTACGTGTACGGGTGGGTGGGTGGGTCATTACCACTGTACGTGTATGGGTAAGCGGGTGGGTCATTACCACAGTACGTGTATGGGTGGGCGGGTGGGTCATTACCACTGTACGTGTATGGGTGGGCGGGTGGGTCATTACCACTGTACGTGTATGGGTGGGCGGGTGGGTCATTACCACTGTACGTGTATGGGTGGGCGGGTGGGTCATTACCACTGTATGTGATGTCATCCTCATCCACCATACTAGTTGCGTGGAAAGATTCCTGTGAATGGATACATGGACCAGTCATATGAAAGGTATTCATAGATCTATAGTGCCCACTCTCACCTGTCAAAATGTACACTATCTACCACTGAAGTGGGAGGTTTGGAGAGCTAAACGCATCATTTACCAACTACAGTGCTAACACTGTCCTTCCAAACATCTTAGCACCAACCCTTTTTTGTTTTATAGTTGCTGCCCCAGCTTTACATGGCGTGAGCATCTTCACCAATTCGGTACATAATCTCAGCAAAGTCTGTTTAATAATTTCTCTATATCAATTTAAAATAATTCACACCATAAAGCAGTTTTACTACCAACTTTTTCATTCCTTGTTATCATATTTTGTGATGTTTAGGAGTACCTAAACGAGTTATGTAAAGGTTTCATGAAGAAAAAGAGAGTTTTACGAGTTCAGTCGGTTAGGTTAGATTAGGTTAGGTCAGGAGGAGTTTCAAGCCTTTGCAAATTTTCCCCTTAACTTTTATCTACATTTTCATTGATTTTTTTTTCTTTATTTAATTTGGAAATACTTTACTATAAAAAAAATTTTACAAGAAATAAAACTATATCAGAATATCCAATCAACTGACTAAAATTTGTTTTAAAAAACCCCCTTTTTACAGTTGCATAGTTTTATTTATAACCTTACATCGAATAAATTTGTGTGACGTTCCCTTAAATTTAACCGGACCAACGCGTCTTATGCTAATGAAAAAAGAAAAACTAAAATTTATTATTAATTTTCATTAAATGACTGATATTTTCAAAACTATTGAAAACGTTAAAGTTTTATTTATACTGTTTATAATTGGATATGCCTATAAGTTCTTATTTATCAGTTGTAGAATGAGGTTAAAATATGTATATCAATAATGTTTTACTAAATAATACGAATGTTAACTCCTGTGTTTTTTTATGTTCAGTTCCAAAGCCTGAAGTTTCATGTACATCAGACAACAATTGTGAAGCAGCCATGGCGTGTTTGAGTGGGAAGTGTGTCGATCCTTGCCCCTTTACTAATTGTAAAGACAGATGTGTAGTTCAAAACCACGCGCCTTTTTGTACTGGTAATGGCAATTGTAAATACTATATAAAAGATAGCAACTACATTGATGCTTAGAACTACAAAAGTATGTTTATTTAGGCATGTTAAATATTGGTTAAAGGCAACTAAGCAAACGTGGTAAAACTGACGAGTGGTCTAAGGCGGGATTGTTAGCTCAAATTCTTTAAAGGCTGGTACGTTTTTTTCTGTACAACAGTGTAGAGAGGCAACAGCCGTTTATTTGAGTTGTGTACCTTAAATAAACGGTATCCAACATGGGGCATAACATTTTACAGAATTAGGGTCTCTATTAAATAATAACTAAACTAAATATTGACTTGTAAAAACATAAAAAAAGAATCAAAATAAATCTGATATAAAAAATAGAACAAAACCATAAGTCATTAAATAATTCACATCAATACACCACTTAAAAATTATTTATACTCATATTTTTCTATACTTGTTGATACCTGGAAGTTCTAATTTATCATTCGTGAAATGAAAACATAGCCTACTTTCGTCATTGATTTTTCAATAATTATTTAAATAAATTTAGTATAATTTTATTAGCATGGCACTTAGCACTGACTCCAACAGTTGCAAAAGAAAGGGACAGTGAAGGAGGATGTGGAACATTAACAACACATATTTGTTCCTTACGGTGTCATAAGCTACTGCAAGACTAACAAAATGTGCAATGATTTCTATTTATTTTCAAAATCATACTCGACAAACGATCAAAGCTAGGATTTGTAGCTCTCGTAATCAACTTGATTAGCACTCGTGATCAACTTGGTTAGCACTCGTGATCATCTTGAGTAGCAACCGTGTTCATCCTAGAAAGGCGAAAACTTGGATTGGGGAGAGTACTTTCGAACGTGTAGAGGTAGTAGTTCTACCAGTAAAGCTGTACATTTTAGTAGTTATACTCTTCTACGTGGTTCGGATTCTTTAACTTATCTGATAAAGCTAAAGGTACAAAGTATAATTAATTACAACACAGAAAATAGCCTGTTGTCTTATGTTTTTTACTTCTAAATAATCAACTGGTCAGAGGTTGAAAGTTCCATTGCTTGTAAATTCTTGGGGAAAATATATTCCTTACCTAAATATATTAATATATGCAAATTTATTTATTGAAATGTATTATAATCCTTTTAATATCATTTGTAATGTTGATTATTTTACGTTAGTCTATTGTTGAAATTGTTCAAAGTTAAAACATAACAACAAATTAGCAGCACGCAAAACCTAATACAAATTCAATACAGTAGTCCCTCTATAATCCGGCCCTGCGCCAGTCCGGCCCCCCCAGTAATCCGGCCGGTTCTATCTATTGATAAAAGAACCAGAACCAGTTCTGGTTCCAGAAAACCAAAGGGGGAGATAGCTTTCATATCAGGAATGTTTCAGGAGTGAAAAGTGCTGATAAACAGAATAATGAAACAACAAATTCTGATCAAAAGATAAACGAAATAACTTTTTCAGACCGTAAGATAAATAAAATAACTTCGTCAGAAAATATTTGCCCACAGTCGGCCTTTTCCTTATCAGTACTAACAGCACTTGAAAGAACAGATAACATTAGAATTCCAAATGCAGTAAAGAGGAAGATCGTCCTGAGCCCCACACTTGTTTATCCTGACCCTTTCTTATCACTTCTTGCCCAATAAAAACACCTGATGGCAACATTCCATTCTGTTTACAATTCATATCTCATGAAAATGATTATGCTTCTAGTTTTATAGTGTATAATAATTGAAATGTTTTTATAGTGAGGTAAATATATTAGAGTTTCTTTGTTTAGACATGTTATTAATAATGCAAAACATTGCATTAAAAAATGATAGGCAATATAATTGAAAAATACATTTTTATGATAATATTCAGTCAGCACAAGACAACTCTTAATAATGTTACTATTGTTTTATTTTTATCAATAGTTACATTTTATTTTAACTATTTTTTCTTTTTTGCAAAGTTTTAAAGGATTAATGTTTTCAATTGTTGTAAGCTTTTTAACTTGTTTTTGATTCATATGCAACAGTGTTATGTAACACATTTCAACTGGTGTACCATACTCTTCTTACTTTGAAACCATTGTACATCTTTATTGTAAAAATTGACTTTTTTAGTTACAATATACATTCTATTATGTAATTTAATCATGTTTTACAATTGAACTCCAGTAATCCGGCTTTTTCACTAATCCAACACATACCTGGTCTGAATTGTGTCGGATTAATGAGGGACTACTGTACTAATACAACGTGTTGGGTACACCCTAGAACAATGTTTCAGGTCAGATTTAAGATACATAACGTAATAACACTTTAGCAGCATTGTGAAATAATATGGTTCATTACACAGGCAACAAGTTTGGTCAAAATCATTTTGGGCAAAAATAATATTTAATCATGTATGAAACATACATTCAGCCAATAATATAAAGATTCAAGTGGGGGAACTGCAACGATGATTGGAGATTGCTATGTTGATTCTGTAACTATTATAAAGAACAAGTTTAGCATACTCGATTGATTTTCACCTAAAATTGCAGTCAAAGTTCTGAACGAGATTATAGTATTACAATTTTAAAATAAGCAATATAATCTCATTTAAACAAAATTTATTTAAAATATAATGAATAATCTTTAAATAACTTTGTTCGCAGTATGATTGACCAATGAACACTGTCGAGAGAGTCAAGCTTTTATGGCTGGACACTGCATGGATCCTTGTAGACATAAATTTATAGTTGTTAACCACAAACTTACATGTATTGATGGTTAGAATTGTATATGTTATGTCAAAGTATTAATTATATACCGCTAAACATATAATTATTTATTAAACCTGATTTTATTTTAAAACGATAGTTTATAGATCGTAAATGTCTTTATATAAATACAGAATTTAAAAGTAAAACTCTAAAACATGTTCTATTACCAACTAAAATGGTACAATAAGAGAGATTTGTTTCCCACTATTTTCTTTATAGCAATTATACTGTTACATTTGTTTAGGTTATTTCGCTAGAAATATATTTGTAATTTAAGAAGATAAAGAGTTGTAAATTATTTGTATAAATACATAGTTTCAAAATTAAATCCTACACTCTTTTCTTATAGGAGTCCAAATAGTATTGTTATTAAATATTAATACTTCTTATTTTTAGTTAAAAAAGTATATACTTACATTTGGTTAGGTCATTTAGCTAAAAATAAATTTTATTTTAAAATGTTTAAAGACAAAGAACTATAGTTCGTAAAGTAATTTATATAAATACAAAATAAAAAGTAACATTCTACAAAATATTTTCTACCGATTACAACTCTTAATTATATTCCACGCTATAGCCCAGCTAGTATTGGGCGAGAACTCTTATTTGCTCTGGTAGAGAGCAATACGTAGAGGTGGGTTATGAGATTTTAAGCGACCGTTCTGACGTAGAAGATCCTGTGTGATGGCGAGGTGCGTGGCATTCAAGATCACTTTGAATGCTGTAAGTAGTTCCTCCTGATGTCTTATCTCTGGAGGAGCTATATTGCACAGTAACTGGATCCAAGGAAGTGGAGTTGCCATGAGAGTGCCACTAATAACCATGACCCTATTAAGTTGACATCAACCGCTTTAGTGTGTACACTATTTAACCATACGGGAGCACTGTATTCAGCAGCTGAATAGACCAGTGACAAAGCAGTAGTACCATTGATTTTACTATATAAAGAGATACTCCATCCATATGGGAGAGTTGTGGCGAGGCCCCTAAATTGTTTTGAGGCCCCACGCTGCGCTGCGCATAGCCCTATTTCCTCTCTCTCTCTCGCACGCTCTTCCGTCTCTCTCTCTCACTTCCCTCCTCTTAACCCACTCTCCCATTCTCTAGACAGCTGCCCCGCCCTCTCCTTCCTCAGATCCCACACACAAACAACGTCCTGCTTAGATAATTGTTTACGTTATTCCATATGGCCAACGTTTATCCGGGTTCTCTGTTTTTATATTTGCTTGCATCTCTTTCGAATAATAAAGAATACTGTGTTGATACTATTACAGTAAAACTCAGTGTGACATTCATATTGAATAAAGAAATATTTATAACTGAATAAATTAAAACACCATATTGATTTATATGATTAACACACCATGTATTTGTAAATAGACACACTTGAATAGACCGCTAACTTATCGGCAATGCTGGCGATAATTACTGCTGATTTAAGTAAACATTTTCATATTATATAGCCCATCTGAAAAATCTTTATTTATTGCATTTTAACCATCGATTAGGTGATTAAATTGACTGTTGTACTCAATCATTAGTTTTCATATGCGGTAATTGATTAAAAAATAAATTGTTTTCAAATCCAATCAATGACTCTCCTTTCAATTATGAAATTAATCTGCAAATATTCCAGGAATATATAATAGCCTATAGTGAAATATTAAAAAATGTGACATTATTTATTTCTTTGACAAAATAAATATTGAAATAGGCCTATGATATTTATATAGAATAATACTGGGCAAAATATAAAATCCAAATGAGATTCAAATTGAATGATAGGGTTAGAACAAATCATAACAAAACCACTAATTTACTTCTATACAAGATAAAAATAGCTTTCATCTTATGGCCTGATTCAGACAATCTGTGTATAGGCATTTAATTTAAAATAGCATTATTTTTAATTTTATTATATACATATGTTTTATTATTACTGTCTGTAACATTAACATATTATTTGGTTCCAAGTAATTGCATGATTGTTTGTAAAATATTTCATTGTTTGGTGAATGGTCAGTTTTTATTTTTTTCGGAATCATGAAGAGTTGTGACTCTAGTATTACTTCTTGAGAAAAACAATCTCGATGTCAATTGCAATTGGTTAGGAAATATTATCGCGATAGAATATAACTAGACTACTGATTATTTAGATTCAATTTTCATTATTTTAATCAGGTTGTGAAATTATTGTAAATTTTGTTTATGTCCCCCTTTAAAAAATACCAATTTATAACATTGATTGAATCAGACCATTGTAAAACGTATGTTTAAGGCGAATATAATTAAAGTTAACACATCTGTTTTTCATACTATTATTTTACTAGATGTGAAAGTATGGATAAACTGCAATTTATTTATATTTTCAATTTCTCTGGAAAAGACACTCTGGAATTACACTGGTAACACTTCACAAGTAGCGTGACCAGCAATAACATAAGAAATAACTAATTTTAAGTAACCACAGTCTAAATAATAACAAAATTAACTATAACCGCACTCTGTGGTGTTTTTAATTATAACAATTCGAATATGACTTATTTACACAACTGAGAATGAACAGAACAAACAATGCCAAGAACTAACAAAACTATATAAACAAATAAATATTACAAATAAACAATAATATAGTTAAAAAATAATACGTAAATTTGGGTTTTGCGCATATTTTGAACTGTAATAGTATGGTTTCAAATTGAAACAATTATATATAATATATCGTATTAATGATAAGCATACACTTTCAAACTAGATAAATTAATCCTAAGTAGAAGAGGAGGGACCTTTTTTTAATAACCAAACACTTCAACTCTAGAACTGTGGGCCGTGGGGAGTAATATAGGCTATACATGTTTAAAAATTATTGTAATTTAATAGTAACATTTAAATGAATGGCAAACATAATTATATTAAACATCTGCGGTTAAAAAGATGACTGAAAGTCAAACAACTTATATTATTTACACTTATTTAGCTACACATTAGATTAATTAGTATATATTATTTTTAGGCGAGGGTCCAATAACAAAACGTGCGAGCTGTACTTAAAACGTTACAGGAAAAACAAAGGATATGCGATGATTGTTAGTCTAGTACCGTATACCAAAATAATAAATATTAATAAAAATATTTCCATTTTATTGTTTTTTTTTTTTTTTTTTTTTTTTTTTTTTTTTTTTTTTTTTTATCCAACTCAAGCCCAAAATCAATTCAGATATTGTCACACTTTATTTGTTATAGAAAAATGAAATCCTGGTTTTGTCATCTTGGAAACAAGTTCAGCTGATATAGATAATTATTATATTTTACCAATAACCAAGAAAATATAAGCACAGAATATAAGCAGATATGTGCTTATTTTGTAGTATAAGTTTGGTGCTATTCGGAATCAGACCAGTAAAAATTCAAGTTATTTTTGGCGGATTGTGATATTTACCGAAATATTTCTATAGCACAGCTTGAGGTCTAAGTTGCATTTTTGAGCGAACAAGACTGGACAGACTACCTGAGATCGGTATTGCGCGCAACTCGAGTACTGGTTTGGGGCCTTCTTGGGACATCGCAATTAACGCAGCTAGGATTGCGCACAACTCGTTAACGGCCAGAGAGTGAGGTAGGCCTATTATACGATTTTCGGCAACGTGACTGAAGAACTGAATTGTGTGCAAGTATGTTTTTTCTTTTTCATTTTATGACTCCGCCACTATTTATGAAATCATCAATACAGCAAATATTTTCTCTTTATCTCCATCTCTTTATATCAAATAAAAAGAAAAAAATGCCAATCCTGGTATAGACTAAAATACGTTTACTTCACCTTCCGTCAAACAGTTCACAGCGTGTGATGGTGATAACAACTACATGTTTTGCCGTGAATACGGACGGCATCTTCAGGTTAAAGAAAACAAATAAGTCCAAGTGGGACGCGTTACAAATTAATTAAAACTTAACAAACACACTTCACACACGAGGAAAACAACGAATATTAAAACTTTCGGTAGGCCTACCACACACATTTCCCTGTCCACGGCGTGACCCGGAAGCAGATTTTAATATTGTGGTATTTACGACAAATAGTTCAATTTACTTTTAAACAAAAAGGAATATTCATTTATAGTTAAAAATTCAACAATAATTATAAAATGCAATAATGACAAGAAGCTTTAATTACTTGATAAAAAATGAATAATGATTTCAATAATATAAAGGGTTAATTCTAGTATTAAATGTGAACTATATGACAGATGATAAGTTAATGAATAATTAAATTGTTATAAATTATTTCTGATACTTCTAATAACGTATCCTCAGATGACTTTCCTTTGATAAAATTGAATTGACGTGGATTAAGAAAATTTAACTTAGATAAATAACTATGGAGTCATTTAATCATTGTTTTTTTCAAAACCCTTAGAGAATACAGATAACAAGCTGATAGTTATTATGTTATCTAGTTTATAGAGTTATTGTCCTTCAAAATAGGTACCACTGACCTTAACTTCAGGCTCTCAGGAAAAATGCCTTTGATAAAACTACTGTTTATTAAGTGAACTAAAACTGGTGCAATCTCATCAATTATATTTTTCAGTAAATGTATATTAATTTGGTCAGAGCCAGTTATTTTTTTATTTTTTAAAAGCTTAACAATACTCTTAATTTCATCTAAATCTGTTGGAGTTATAAATAATGAATGTTGACATTAAGTACGTAAAGGTGGAAGGGCATTGGAATGCACAAAGTCTGGACGGCTAGACTGGATTGTGATAAGGTGATTGTTTATATTATCAGCAATGACGGAAGGCTCACGCGTAACTTCGCCATTTGGCAATTCAATTAGCTCAACTATTTTCTTTGAGGAACCACTTGTTAAGTTATTTATTACCTTCCACTGCTCAGATACATCACCTTTAAGGTTTTCTAATAATGTTGAATAATAATTGTTTTTTTGTAAAATTGATAACATTATTTAATTCATTATTACATTTTGCAAAATAATTTTGAAAAACTGTCATATGGTCTTTTCGTAGAAATTTTATATAATTTTTTACGTCCCTCAAATTTATATAAAATGTTTGGTGTTATCCAGGGACTTAACAATTTAGCCTTTAACAATTTAGAACTACCACCATTTTTCTTGCTACTTCTAAATATACAATTACTTAAAATATCAATAAACTTATAATACAAACAGTATTTACATCATTTTAGATAATGTATAATGTTTTAACTAAACATCTGTAACACACTGTTATTTACATTGGCAAAATAACAAAAAAATGTCCCCTAACATTTTTCATATTCACAACCCCCTAAGGCCTAAATAAAAGATCGCGATTCCTTTCCGTGCAAGAAAAACCACAGCAAGGAATAATATCCCACTTTGACCCACTATCAAGGCCAATCGGCGACAGTACAGGTGCAGTGGCGACGTAGACAAGTACTTCCGGATGAGCGTCTCGAAAGAAAGAGAGAGAGAGAATGGGGGAATGAGAGGGAGTGATTAGTTCCTTTACTGCTCACAGGTTGTGCAACCGAACAGTCGAAACTGGAGGCAATCTCGACCTCTTTAACTTGATTGACGACAGGTTGTAGCACGGTCGCTCCCATTTTCCGTGCCTCAATATTTAACATTGGATGGAACTATCTTCTATGTATAGTAAAATCAATGGTAGTACGCAAGACGTGCGTTGTCTCCCGAAGTTTTTCAGCAATACATCTGTCCTAGTTAGGATTTTAGCTGTTTTTTTTATTTTTTAATTGTTTTTAAATGTCAGCGATAGATGTAAAGTTACTCCCAGCTACTATAGACGATCAATATGATTAAGTTTTACATAGTTTAGAAACTTGTTTAAATTAGATTAGCCAGTCTGTTACTAAGATGACTTATTCGGTTTTTGCTGGGGTAGGATTAAGCTTCCAGGTTCTAAAATAATCTTCGAGGGCTGCAAGGTCACTTTTGAGTGTTTATTTCCTAACGGTTAAATCCACATAAGTTGGTAATATAAAGCAATATTGTCTGTATATATAAATGTACTAGACTTTATGATTAAGGTGTCAGTGCTGTACACGTTCAACAACATTTGCGTGAGTACAGACCCCTGTGGCAGACCATCCATCATCGGACCATCCAAGGAGCTTTCTACACGACCGAGATAAACCTTTGTCAGCCTGGCATTGGCCATTGACTCCAAAAGTCGCTAAAGAAAGGAACAGAGAATGAGGCTGTATAAATTTAATAAAAAAACCTTTGCTCCATACTGTGGCATAAACCGCTGTAAGATTAAAAAAGCTGATAATGTTTTCAACTTCTTATAAAGCGTATTCTTGATAAATAATGTCAGAGCTAGCATCTAGTCCCTACAGCTTCGGCCAGGGCGAAAATCATCCTGATAAACTGGAACATTAGAATCAAGAATGAGTCACATTATATTGTATAGCTTCCTTTTCCATCTTATAACAAATACTAAGAAGAGATATGGGGTGATAATTTTACCCTCGTTCGGGGTCTTTGTCAGGCTTCAGTACAGCTACTACATGTGATCCCTTGAAAGCTTTTGGTGACTTGTAGCTAATATTTTATTCAATATTAAGACGCCGAGTGTAAAAAATACGTGAATATGAGAGGCGAATGAGTGTAATGAGTGTAGATGTTATACACTCGTTCGAGTGTAATCATTGTTAGTAACTAAGGTCGACTGTTCCTTAGAAAGAGCTATTTATTAATATTCCAACCATGTTTGAAGCTATTGTTTCACTTTGTTACCAGCTAGAAACAGAAATTCCGGGAAAATGTAGTTAAGACCAGCTACTTTCTCCGCTCGTATAACGAAAATTGTTCTGTCTATCTCTTTCTTCGTGAATATTTATGGAGGCCTCAAGGTGTGCCAGTTGATTCTTTTTTTTCGTTCAACTTGTAATGTACTTGTTTTAAAGAGGGATGGTGGCTTTGATAAGCTGACTATCCATTTAACTATAAGAGGCCTTCGGTTGGAGCACTTCTCTTTGATTTAGAGATTTAACAGTAGAGAATTTCCTTAAAATCGACCACGCTTTTCTACTGCTGTGGATAAAGTTTATACATTCAACAGTTTCAATTCATTTCTCTCCTGGCACTGTCTAGAGAATGCAGGAGCAGATTAGCTGTGTTGGAGTTTTCGTTAGCATTAAACTCTTTTTTAAAGGTAATTTCATTCCTTACTCCATCCTGGAATATCCGTATCCTTTTGATATGTAAGCTTTAGCAGTGGACAAGATGGGACTTTTGACACGCTCGTAATTTCTTGTTGTTGTAGGAATGAACCAGATGCTATTATCAAGCCTGGTGGTAAAGACCTCCCACTGTGCTTTATTAAATTCCATCCAGGCCTCGAAAAAGTTCAAACTATGGGAATTTGGATTCCCAATAAAGCAGTACTGAACTATGTTGAGAGTGGGGAAAAGCATTAAGAACTTTTTTTCCTAATTGGCTTTGGCCTTAATGATCGTTCACATGAGCAAAAATTTAGGTCAGGTGAGTAACCTCGACGCCAACGAGCTGATTAAAAATTGGCTGAATCTTTTGTTTCCAAGATCAGGAAAAGGTTATTCGTTTCAGCCCAGTTATCAGGCTTTCTGCCATTCTCATCGTCGGCGTTGCAGCCCATTGGCTATAGAGACTGATAAAGTCTCCCATATTGAGGACAGCGAGTTCAAAACTTTGTAAAGTCATACCGTCAGGTCACTGTATGTTAGGATGCTTATGAACATTGACAATTGTAGTGTCTGATACTTGGATTGCTATGACGCAAAGGCAAACATTAGAGCCCTTGTGGGTAACTGACACATTATCTATGTCATGCTTCACGTAAGTTGCAATACCATACACCCTATGCCCTATAGAATCAAAAAGCCTGTATCAACAAATATTGCCTCTTGCGCTGTTATTATCTTCAATGTAGGTCTCTTATAGTGCAAGAATATATCAACATTATTTTCATGAAGGATCCTACTTACACTCACTCCTCTTCTTGTTTAAGTCCACAGTGTTAAAATACACTTCGTTTAAAACAGAAACTATTAATTCATATTTAGCTTGGCCCACAAAAGG